>JAWNPN010000090.1:11265000-11350000 GCA_035047485.1 Drosophila peninsularis
ACTGTCTTAATATCACTCTAGCTTCTCTGCCCAAATATTGTGATCAGCCTCTGCAATATTTCGCTCAGTGCACACTTACTGCTTCAGATGAAGTCAAGCCGCAGAGATGGCCTGGCCAAAACGGCTGGGGCAGCCTCCCAGTTTTTGGCTTTGGCCGGGCCAGGCGAGTGTAGTTACGATGCGCATTGTAGACGCGATGTGCCACACCTGTTTCATGTTGCAGGCTCTGGCTGAGGTTCAGCCTGAGACTTCACGGACAGCGGACGGCGGACCAGAACCAGCCGCGCTCAGCCAGGCAGCCTTGTGAGAATATTTTTTTAGGCTGCCGCCGTGTGTGTGCACAACAATTTTTTGGTCTCTAACTGACCTTAGAGCTGTTGCTGTTGCTGTTGCAGTTGCAGTTGTTCTGCTTGTTGCTGCAACGCATTTCTTTCGCTGCTAGGCGGTGTTGGTGGCTGATAATGATGGACTGTATTAACCGTTAGCCAACTGGCTGGCTGGCCGGCTGGCTGTACGACAAGCGCTGGCAATCAGTGGACATTTTGATATTTTGTTTCTCTTCGCTTTTTTTATGTGTGTGTCTTACTTGGCTTTGGTTTTGGGGAAAAGAGATTTTATTCACAGGCCCCCCAAACGCTTTCACTCAGCGCGTTTCCAATCCCTACCTTACGCCAAACAATTTGAACTTGTCAAGGCTAATCAGTTTTCCTTTCATTTAGCCAGACGTCGCCGACACCGACGTTGATGCATGGCCATGTCAACGATCAGTTGGCAGCGACTGCGCGCCGCGCTTTGTCGCAATTATCAAAAAGCGCGCAAATTTTCACACGCGGCCTATCATGGCGCATAGTTAGCCAAGGCATCTCAGTTGTCCACACATCAGCACTAATTACGGCTCATTATAGTGACCAAAGTGTAGCATGTTGTCAGCCAGAGAGGACAACAGCGGCAGCCCCGCTGACGACCAACCGACAACGACGAGTGGCCACAATTACAAGCTGCAGCTCAGCCACTTTGAGCCGAACTCTAGTTGCACTGAAAACCAAAATGAGTCTTTGGAGCAGTCAAACAGAGAGTGTTGCCTGGAGTTGGAACATATAGTTGGGCAGAGTTAATCAAGCAGTTCCAGAAGAGTAGAGAGGGGCGTAAGTAGATATGTATTCATCATACAGCTCTGAATTGCATTGAGAATCTGTTTGAGTTTATTTATTATGCTGCTTTGAGCTGATTTTTATGCTATAAAAACTAATACTAATTTATAATTTATATTTATAAATATATATATATATATATAATTTAATTTAATTTTTATATTTTTATATATTATATTTTTTATTTTTACATTTTGTATTTTTATATTTTTATATTTTATGTATATATTTATATTTTATATTTATATAATTTTATATATTTACATTTTAATTATTTTTATATTTTATATATATATTTATATTTTATATTTTCATATTTTATATTTTATATATATATAATTATATTTAATATTTATATATTTTTATGTTTTTATATATTTATATATTTTATATATAAAAATATAAAATATATTTATATTTTATATTTAATATTTTTATATTCTTTCAGCATAACAAGCTGCCTGCCCAAGTGCTCAGACTCTATTTGAGTCTTAAGCCTAATGCGACTCGTGGCGCTAGACTGAAATAGAGAGAGAGGGAGAAGGAGATCGAGTGAGAGAGAGAGAGAGAGAGAGAGGCAGACATCTAAACACCTGACAGTTGTTGGCGAGTGTTGGCGCTACAATGTGACCAGCAGACAGTTGGTCAGATTGCTTGTTGTCGCTGTTGTCATTGTTGCTGTTGCTGTTGCTGTTGCTTTTGCTGTTGCTGTTGCTGTTGCTGCGGCCGTCTCGGAACGTTTTGTCTGGCTAACCATTTTTGGCAATGATGGAGACGACGACGCCAGCTCTCAGATCCAACTAAATTAATTGAAAGTTGCGAAGAGAACGAGCTTTGATTGCAACACGCAACAAATTTGTATGGCCAGAAGTTCTGCTGCATAGACCAAAGGCAAGGCAAAAGTGTCATCTGAACAATTAAATGCTTCAAGAGAAACACTCGAACCCGTTCAAAAGCTCAAACAGCAAATGTCAAACTGAAGCTGAAGAGTCAGGCGAGTCGACGAGTCTTCAATTAGCTCAGCTCGCATAGTCTCGCTGCTGAGTGTGTGTATCGATTGTGTGATACTCTCACTTGACGATTTATTCAAAAACACTTGGGAAAATATCGGCAAGAAACCCTTGAGAAAGGCAGAGTCGAAGCTGAAGGAGAAGCAGGTGGCGTGGAGCAGCAGTGGAGCTGGCTGGTCGTAGAGTCATCATCGCTTGTTTGGAGCTCGTTCAAAGTTCGTGTCAACATCATCAATTTTGATCAATATGTATTGCCCATCGCAGCGAGTGTTGGCTCGGCTGCTCGCTCCCAGTTCCACTTGCACTCCCACTCCCACTCCCACTCCCATGCCCAAGCCCACAGCGATCGTGTTTGGTTCGTCTATGATCGTCATATAGTCGACCAAAATATGGTAAATTACAATTATTAGGCATTTGGCTTGTTTGTTTATTGATCGCCGTATTGAGGTTATACACTAAATGATACATCGATCGAGCGATAGAGCGATCGAATGATTGCCGATCGTTCAATTGGCCCGGGCGCTCGGACAGCAAGTGAAATCTTTGGCCAAGATGTATGAAAATTGCTGACTAAATGGCTGCCATAAGACACGATCGTTTCTAGGCTGATCGCTGATCGCTGATCACTGATCACTGATCACCGATCACTTTCTACGGGTAAGAGTGGCAAACCTGATCGCATTGGTGACATATGCAACGCTGGCCCAACTGTCCGGCTGTCCCGCCGTCCGGCTGGCTGACCTAGCTCACAGCAATTATCATCTTCAGCCATGATCAATGCCGAGTCGAGAGCCTGTCCAGGTTCAAGTCTAGTTAAGTGACGCCCTGCGGCAGCGACGAGCGACCCTGTTTAAGTTTATAAAAACTCATTATAATGTCTTATAAATGCACTTGTATCAAGTGGGATTTCTTGATTGCCGTGCCAGCCACAGTTTCGCTCTGCTCTGATCCGTTTTGCTCTGTGTCTTTGATCTCGCTTGTTGCTGTTGTTGCTGGTGTTGCAACTGCAGTCGCTTGAGCTGAGCTCGGGCTCCCATGCTCCTCAGCGTCATCGTTGGACTTAGACACATAGTTCGCTCAAGATCATAACATGACCTTTTGACTGGCAGTGATTTCTACGCCCACGCGTATAAACCAGACCCAACAGCAACACAACAGCCACAGCCACAGCCACAGCCACAGCCACACAAGCAACAACAACAATGAGTCTGCTTAAGTCTGGCTGTGGCTTTGTGGTTTATGTGTGTTTACGGAAAATGGGTTATGAGATATTTCCCCCTTTATCTCTGGCCATTTCTATTTGACCATGGGAAATAAAGTTTATTTGCGGCTGCCAGGTAGGTAGGCAGGTAGGCTGTGCCCTCTTAATCGAGTTGCATTCCTTGGGCAGAAGGACGCTCCGCAACTGGCACCTACGCACTGCGCCTCTCCACTCGCTGATCCAGTTGATAAGCCAAGACCCGCCTGACTTGTTGCTGCCGCCCAAGGAACCCATTTGCATAGCCAGCGACTTCAGCTAATCAATAAAAACAGTTAGCGTCTTGGCTGTAGCCAAAGGTCTATTTGTGTAAGCCATTTGGGCACATTTTTAGGGGTGTACGAACAGACAACGAGCGCTTCGCACGCGACGCGCTCCTGGCTGCATTAACCCACTGCGCCCCTCACAGGCGCTGAGGAAGGGTATGTGGAAGGGTATATGGGGCGCAGGGGAGAGCGGACTGTAGCCACTGCTCCACCTGACTATAGCTCACATCTCGAGCGGCATTAATTACTAATCACTTGCCGAGCTTCTCCTGGGCTGGCCATGATTGAGAAAGGGTATTCGCTGGGCCTCAGCCTGCTCGTGGCCTTTCCTCGTTTGTTTACACGTGCCACGTTGCCAGGCGACGCCGGGCCAGGGCATTCCAATGCAAAACAAATCGAATTTTGGCTCAGTGCCGCGAGTTTGATGGAATTTCGCTGAGCTGCGCGCATTTAGTGTTTGCCTTAGCCTTGCCCCGTGTTGGTGTCCAGCTCAAGTGACGTCAATTGTGTGTGTGCCCGAGTAGCTGACCCCAGTTGTCAGGTGCAATGAACTAAGACATGATTACGGGCCCGGAAGCAAGACAGACGCACAGGTTGTTGGACTTGAAGAAGCAGCAATGGGCTAAGGAGCGAGGTGGGTGTCGCTGCTACTCTCCTCCAACTCTTCCTCCACTCTTCTTCCACTGACTCTCTTCTTCTCTCTTCTCTTTGCAGAGGAGATCGCGCGCATGGGCGAGATGTACCATCATCAGCACACTTCGTCGACGTCGCACCACAAGATCGAGCGCACCTCCATCCGCACGTACTACTCCAACCTGGATCTCAGCCAGAGCTCCTCGAACCAGCCCTCCAGCCATGCTCGCCAGCCGCCCGCGCAGCCCATGCCCGCCGCCGACTACCGCCAAGGGCAGCGGCAGCGCAGCGAGGACTACATGAACCAGGTGGAGCGCTACATCGACGAGCTGGACGTGGCTGCCGACGCGGACTTTGAGGACGATGAGTTGCTGTACAGGCGTCAGCGGCGGGGCAGCTATGCGCCCGGCATGGCCCAGGCGCCGCCTGGGCGCTATGCGGAGCTGGTGCCCACTGCGCTGCAAACAGCCAAGGGACGCATGCAACATCCTCAGCAGCAGCAGCAGCTGCAGCAGCAGCGGCTGCGGAGTCCCAGCCTGCCCACAATCAGGCAGCGGGCGTACGCGGGCAGGGGGCCATCCAAGGCGGCCAATCAACTTGGCCCAGCCAATGGCAACGCGAAGGGCGCAAACATTGATCCCGGCAACGGGAACATGCCACATCGATTAAACAACAATCCTGGTTGCCAGGAAGAGGACACTTCCGGCTATCTGAGCGACACGCCCAAGAACACCCACACGCCCGACATCTGGTACAACGACGCCGCCAGCCAGAATGGGAGCATTAGTGGCATGGGCAGCGCCAGCCAGGCCGAGGAGAGCGTTGCCAGCACCAGGCGTCTGAGGCGATCGATACAGGGCGCAGCCATACCCCTGCCCATGCCCCCGTCCCTGCCCACGCCTACGCCCACTGTGGGCGCTCAGGCGCCCAAGCCGCCGCGTCGTGGGCCCTCGCAGCGCCACAGCTACGAGCCACTGGCAGCCGACGGCTACCTGGCAGACGGGTGAGTCCGAGTCTTGAGTCTAGTCCAGTTCCCGTTCCAGAAGCTAATGATTCCTCTTCCCTCGAGCAGCTGCTGCTACCTGCCTGCGCCTTCGGCGTCCTCGACCATGAGCCTCAGTCGCGATGTGTCCACGTCGAACACGTACCAGGTGCACATCAGCAACGCCTCCGAGCAGGGCGACTACTACGTGCACGACCGGGATCGGGAGCGCGCCCGCTGGGCCAACTACAACGTGCAGCAGCAGGCGGCGGTGCCGGCGCCGGGCTGGCTGAACCGTGGCGTACACGATCTGAAGGACAGCGAGGACGATGCGCAGTCCGTGCAGTCCTCCGCCACATATCTGCGGGGCCAGAACGCGCCGCTCGACGCGCACACGCTGGCCGAGCGCATGGACAAGCGGCGTAAGGCGTCGGAGTATCACAATGCGATCAAGAAGCAGCTGCACGAGCGGGAGCTCATACGCAAGTGGGAGCTGGAGCGGCACAGGCAGGAGGAGCAGCTGGAGGAGCAGCGCGTGCGGCGGCAGAAGCAGCTGGAGCAGGAGCGGCTGGAGTACGAGCGGCGGCAGCTGCAGGAGCGCGAGGAGGCGCAGAGGAAGAAGCAGCAGGCGATGCTGGACGCCATTGCCAAGGCGGAGGTGGCGGCCAAACTGGAGAAGCAGAAGAAGCGCAAGAGTCGCGAGCGGGGCCAGGGCCAGGAGCAGGCGGAGAGGCCAGAGCTGCTGCAGGTGCTCTCAGTGGAGGAGGAGGAGGAGGACGTGCAGGAGCAGCTGGAGGCGGGAGCGGATCCGGAGAACACAGAGAGCCATACGCCACGTGCAGCGCCGCCGCCGCCGCCAGCTGCGCAGCCCGCCCTGATCAGCGAGGAGAAGGTGCTCATTGGGACGCCCATCAATCTGCGGCGCACCATAACGAAGCCCATCCAGCAGCCAGCCCCAGAGCCAGCCGAGGAGAAGGACAACTTGGCGCTGCTCATGCAGCCGGCCACGCTGATCCCGCTGCCCGTGACCACAGACATCTTCGGGCTGCAGAACGCCATTGGCAACCTGCAGATCGCCACGTACTTCATGCAGCAGCCGCAGGTGCGGCCGCCGGCCAGCACGGAGCGCAGCTACTCCAAGGCGACCATGACGCAGCGCACGGAGACCTCCATCTGCACAGAGGACGGCTATCAGGCGGAGAAGGAGGAGGAGGACGAGGAGCCGTTGCATACGGCGCGCTCGGGACGCACAGCCCTGGAGACGGCCAGCGGCTGCTTCTCGCCGGACTCCCTGGAGGTGGCGGTGGAGCAGGACAAGCTAGCGCTGATCCCCGTGAAGTCTCCGGCGGACAGGCAGCGCAGTGACGTGGAGACCCAGACGGAGCTCCCGCTCAACTGCGACCTGTGCCTGTTCCACGACAACTTCTACAAGGTGCTGCTGAAGCGCGAGGTGTCCACCACGACCACGACGCAGACGTCGAAGACTCAGACGCAGCCCGCCAAGGAGTCGGAGGCGGAGAAGGACCACGAGACCACGACGACGACCACAACGACGACGACGACCACGTTCAAGGCGAAGACCAAGGACAAGGAGAAGGACAAGAACAAGAAGAGCCTGGGCAAGGACAAGGACGCCAACAAGATGGACGATCGTCCCAAGTGGGGCGTCAATCGGCCCGTGGTGCAGTACGTCAAGGCCAGCGACCGGGATCCCTTCTGCCTGCGCAAGAAGAAGAGTCACGTGGCCATCGCCAAGCCGCCGCGCTCCCAGTCCATGGACTCGCGCCTGGACTCCGTGGTGGTGCTGCCCGAGGATCGGCTCATCGCCACCGCCCAGGAGGAGGAGGGCTTCCTGCTCAAGGCGCGCAACGTGTGCACCGAAATTCTGCCCATCAAAACGGACGAGAAAGGACGCATCTTCCTCAACTTTCGCGAGGCCAGCGCCATAATGAACGAGGACGAGATCAAGGACAAGCTCAGGCAGAAATACTTCAACTTCGGCCGCATCCTGCCGCGCCGCAGCTGGGCCTCCGCCACGCAGCACGGTCTGCCCTTCAGCGTGACCGCAGCAACGGCCACGGCGCCGCCAGCCACGCTCACAGTGGGCGACCTGGCCGACGACTAAACATTAGAACTCTCAACTAAACACTAACTAAATATTCTAGCAAGGGCACCAACCAGCGGGACACACAATAGAGTTTTTTATGAATTATATCAAAATAATTGGAAAAGGCACAAGAAAATAGCTGAAAAATATTTGGAAAATCCTGGGAAAGTTTCTTTATTTGCTCACAGAGTCAAAAGCTCAAGGCTCCCATCTAGCAGCTAAAGCTTTCGGCAGCTCAGAGCTTTTGTTGCGCAGCGTCGGCAGCTTAGCAACATCTATTAGCAACATTGTTGCCAGGCCGACGCTGAAAGCTACAAATCACGCAGACGCTGGCTTATTGTTCACGGCGAGTTAGCGCTCGATCAGCGGGCTCAGGCTCAGTTGGCCACCTCTCGAGGCAGCTTCGTTCGTGTTACACTTTCACAGAACTCAAAATGTCGTATTTCACGCAGTTTTACGAGCGTTCGCGTAAATTTATGCGAAAAATCGTAAATAATAAGCCGAAGGCATAGTCTATGGGCTGGGGCACAGGCTGCAGCCAATTTGAATGCTGCTGTGGGGCGTTGCTCCTTCGGCTGCAGTTGCCAAGTGGGCGCAGCGCATTTCTGTTAATTAACGCATTCGGTGCGTGCTCCCCTCCCAGCGGATACCCTGCAAAAGCAGCAGCCGCACGACTGCCGCTGCCTGCGACTACAGGGTATCGCAGTGCTGGGCCGACCCGTCGCAGCCCTTGGCAGCTTGTTAACAACTGTCGAACTCGAGTGGCTTATAACAATGCCAGCGCTGAAGAATTAATAGCATGTGCCAATGCAAGCTCTCTGGCTGCCCGAAACGGAGCCAAGGTGCTACCCAACAAGTTCAATGGCTCAGTGCCTCGAACCTATTACGGCTGACCTTAGGCTCGTTCTCTGTTCTTTTTTTTCGGAGTTCTCCCATTCTTCGTGGCCAAACAAAGCGCCCAACATACGGCGGGAAAACTACGAAAAAAGTTCTCATTCGTGTTCTAGATTCGCAGGCGGCAATTGCATGTTGCAAGCTTTGTGGCAGTTGCCCCGCGGCCCAATGTCATGTGAGTGCCAGTGTGCGTGTGTGTGTGTGTGTGTGTGTCAATTGTTTGCCTTTGGGCTGCCTTGAACGTATGCCAAAATCAAAACACCTTTGACTGGTTGATTAATGACGCAACATTAGAAATTCATAAGCATTAGGCGCTCGCTCCGAACTACCCAGATTTCGGCTGGCTCTTAACCCGTTCAACTGTGCCTGCACTCGAGCCGGGCTGAACCACAAAAGTGACAGCCCGGCCCAAACACAGGCATAATTAATGACAATGCGGTGACATAATCAATAGAAACTCTGAAGTGGGCATTTAGGTGCTCGACTCCTCGACTCTGCCAAATCCATCAAGCTGCAAACCCAAACCCAAACCCAAGAAGCTGCCCGATTTAAGTCGACTTCAGTCTCTTGTTCAGCAAAGCGTTAACTATTCCTTTTTTTTTGCATGATGATCCATGATTAATGACTCGCAGGACGGCATTAGAGATCGACGGCTAGTTCAAGTAGCTCTGCACATTTTCGGCAACTGTTTTCGAATTGTTGACTCGAGTTGATCCGCTCTGCCTTCGGCCATTTGTTTTGACAACTCTCTGCCTACTGCCAGTAGTCGCTCTCGTGCTCCGCTTCAGTTCATTTGTCATCTGCGCCTCCAGTCGAGGGCAGCTGGCTGGAAAAACTGTTGTTTCCATTGTTTTAGTATGCAGACGGCATTTCTAGTTTGATTTTCAGTTAGTTTTCTTTCTCCATGCCTCTTCTACTGCTGGGTCTCTCATTTTTTGATGGGTCTAGCCCACCTAGCGCAGTTCCCGAACGGAAATCACATACGACACAACATAAAGCATAAAACTTCATCAATGAATGTCCATAAATTTGTGAGCTTCGCTGCTTGATTTATATTTTTTCCTTCGATTTTCGTCTGGCTTATGGTTAATTTATGAATGTCTCTCGCTTATCATGTGAGTTGAATAATTGAAATTGCATTTTATGAGTTTTCTTCATTTTAGGCGCGTTATCTTTATATAGCGTTTAATCAATCAATTTGTATCATGCTCCCCTGGCTGTTGACCTCTGGCAGCTGAGCCTCGACTGAGCTGTGGAGGTGCTTGAGTTCGCTGCTTGAAGATATATATTTTTAGCAAATCTGTTCTGCTTCTGCTCTACTAAATGCTATCTCCTTCACCATCTCTCTGTCTCTCTCTCTCTCTCTCTCTTTGATCCAGTAGCCAAGTCTGAGCTTGGTTTCAAAAACTATGTGGAACTGAAGGAGTTTGACAAAGTTTTTTTTTTAATTATATTTTTAAATAAATATTGAATATTTTCTTGATATATCTATCTATAGTTCTCCACTCTATACCAGATTTTCTGTATATGGGAATACCCCCTCTCTCTCTCCCTGTCTTTCTTTATGTATAACTAAATAGGTGCGCTTGGAGCTGCTCTATAAAATCAGCTGTGTAGTCAGGACTAGAGCTTGACTCTACTCCTTACTTTAATATAAATTTTTAGCAAATTCTGATATCTTGCTAAGGAATCAATCTCTTCATCTCTATTATCTGCCACCCTCTCTCCCTCTCTCTCTCTCTCGCAACAATTAGCCAAGTCCTAGCAAATGGCAAACTCAATCGCGAGTCAACTGCATCTGCAGTTAGCAGCTGCCCTTTTTAGAGTTTCCTTTATGGTTTTTTGTTCCTTTTTGGATCCTTCATGGCCACACTTGATTAATTTCATAAAAGGATTAAAAGTGTCAGCCGCTATTAGATAACTTCCGTACATAATCTAGATGGCCCACTGATGAAGTCATCAGCGAGTCAGCCAGCTAGGGCCGCTCAGGCGTGTCGGATGCTGAGCAGGAAGTTGACATTTATCACACACGCACACACACATACCTAGACATAATGCCTTGCTGCTCTATTCTCTGTTTTATGGCAGTTTTTTGCCGCTGCGCTCGTTTTTTATTCGCGCACACGTCGCTGCATTGTCTGGACCTTGGAGTCGAACAATATCCTGTTCCCGTTTCAATTGCCTGCGTCGCGCTATAGAAAACCCCGAGGCTCGATCTTTGCCGATTCGAGACAGTCGTCATCATTATCATAATTAATGTGACTTAATCAAGAATAATGTACGGCAAGTTTCTCTAATCAAGTTGTTAGCGCAGAGCAACCCTTCTGCCTCGTGAGACGAGCCGGCAGCGTTGAGAATGCGGTCAACCGCATGCTCTAAGCGCGGAGGGGTTGAAGGTCAGTCCGGGCCAAAGGAATGGAAATCGAGGCAAACAAACCATTTGCATATTGCCATAAAAATGCTATGAAAGTTCCTCGAGCGCATGTCCTGCCCCAAAAGATTTATGTAGCATTCAAAATCGAGAGAGTCGACAGGAAAAAACGTAGTTTATGACTTTGAGAATTGCGCTCTCGGGAGTTCCGCTCTCCGATATCTCAGCGCTGAGATCCTGCTGGCTCTCATTATGCGCACATTGTTGTGGTCGCAGCGACATTCGCACGAATCGCATGTGTGTGCGATGCTTATCGTCTCCGTTGTACGCATTATCTCGCTACCGGGAACTAGACATCAGAATTATTTGTATTTGTGGGCTACCACTACTGTGCGTCCTCCGGCTGCGGACTTATCGCACATGTTGACACATTAATGTGTGCGGAGAGACGCTGGAGCGGTGTGCGTGCGGCCCTGGCCAGATCCTAATCAGCGTTACTAACAGGAATCGTGTCGGGCCTGACAATGCTTTGCATTAATTTGCTATTGCACGATTAATACGATTGTTATGGTTGCTGGCAATGCGGGACTCGGGTCGATCGATCGATCGCTCCATACGTGCCGAAGGTGTGAAAAGACTTTGATTGAGCTCTGATAGAGGCAGAGGCAGCAACTGTACGCATAGAGAGGCCTCCCTTTATTAGTTGGCGGGCGTTACGTTTGCCCTCAGCTGCCTCAGCTCACAACAGTCGCTGGCGTCTGGCTGCCGCAATTTATCACTCAGCCAACTAGGTCCAGCCTGCCCGATGTACTCGAAGACAATGCGCTGGCCGTGAGGACCCATCATATTGTTCCCTTTTGTGTGACTCACAGCTATCGCAGTCATATAAACATCAGAAATAAAATAAATTCTTACTTAGACGAGACTCTGTTTCCCAGCCCAAAGTGCTGTTCACTTCTTATGGCTGTCCTGATTTCCAACTGTGCCAGCAGTCGAGCCTTGTTATTGATTATAAATATATATAGATATAGGCGTATGCGTATGCGTATGTATGTGGTCTTCGACTCGATTTCTTCTACATTCTGCCCCGGGGCGTTAATAAAAAATGAATTAGTGCATCAGGATTCCATTTGATTTTCGGCTCTGGTGCAGATCTCGGCAATGATTTATTATCAATCGTAAATGGTTTGTTGAGTAAAGGCAGGCAACGGCCTCAAAAGAGTGTAGATTTTATAGCACGATAAAAAAGTAAACAGTATAGCAAATGCCTCGCCTTCAGCTCAGCTGCATCAAATGACACGTTTTACGGCTCAGCTCAGCTCAGACTTTTCCACAAGTTGTGCAAGTTTCCTATTTCCCAGCGCATTTCCTTGAAAACAGCCAGCGAGAGAGAGGAAGAGGGAGGGAGGCAGAGAGAGGGAGAGTGAGCGCGCCGTTTACTTCCTCACTTAGCACTTGCGCTCGCTAGTTTAGTCCAAATAACATCAAAATATTATTATTTGTTTTGGCTCTTTTGTTTTATGCGTCGAAACCAAATTTTAATAATGTTAATTTGTTGCGTTTCATGGGATTTGAGAATTATGGCAGACAGGCAAAACTAAGCCAGAGGCGCACACACTCGCACGCCCTCTGGGTGTGGCACACCATTCGCTGCCTGTGGTCTGTGGTCACTGATCGCAGCGTCCACTGATCAAGCGTTAAAAGGCGTTAATTGCCTGATATGGGGCTTAGCTCGAAATGTGAAAAGGAAGTGAGCATTTGCCCAACGGAAATTGAAAAGCATTTCAAAGAGACTGAAGAGATTCGTTTCGAAAGAGCTAAGTATTATCTCATATTTTATTAGCCGTGTATATTGTAGAAACTCTCTCTCTCTCAAGGCAATTGAACAATTTGTCAGTGTATACCCAGAGAGAGAGAGAGGAAAGCAGTCGAAGGAGTTAAGATAAGTTAACCCTAGCTAAAACTCCGCTCTGTTTAATATGGAATCTGACTTATCATAGAAGCTGCTACCCGCTGCTCGCCCTATTTCAACGCTTGTCTCTGCGCCCGGTACAAATTCCTGACTCAACAGGCCTAAAGTGTGTCAACTGAAAACTCACTTTCTGGCGCTCGAACCGTTGTCTGTTTTTCTCCACTCAGTTTCTGTTAATTTCAATGAAAATGACTTAACACTAACCCAATGACCCAATGGACAAGTTCTTTACAAAGCTTTACATAGAATTTATATGTCTATCTCTCTCTCTCCCCCTCGCTGTGATTTGGTGTTTTTGTCTGGGGTAATTATAACGCTAAATCAGCCAAGCCACGACCATTGTTTAGACACAAAATCTTAAGATATGCGCACTTAGATAAACTTGCCGTACAATAGCAACAGCAACAGCAACAGCCACAGCAAGCGTGCATTATAATTATTTTCATAATAAACTTGACAGAATTATAGTTTTTAGCAATTAAATATAAACAAGCCAGCAGCAACAGCCACAGCAACAAAAACTATCAACAATTATGTGAATAACCGTCGAAGAGTCTAAGACCCGGTAAGACCTGCTTCTCTAGACCCTGCTGCATCAGCAAACAAAACCGAAAAAAATCAACAAATTAAATAGAAATTGTTTTTTTTTTTTTTCGTTTTTTCCGTGGATATAATAATACTAAATGTGCAAACTGTGATGCTGCGGCTGCTGCCATTTCAAGGCTAGAGTTTAAAGAACATGTTGTTCGTGCGGTTCGCTGCCTGTCAATATTGACGATGATGAGTCTTGGCTTGATGCCTGCGCTCCAGCTGTAGCTGTTGGATCTGTTGGATCAGTCGTCGCATAATTAATGACTAACATTCGGCCCAGGCGTAGTCGGAGTCAAACTCGCGCTTCATCTAATGTTCGACAAAGAAATACAACAAAAATAACACAAATTTCTATGTGTGATTGATAACTCCACAAATGATGCAAACCTGCTTCAGCTTGTTCGCATTTTCGAATATTTTGTGGACCCCTCTACTCTTTCTGTGTACTCTATATCTACTTTCCATAAGTGAATCTTCGCCAACTTTGCAGTGTATTCCCTAGTCGGCTCCAGCATCAGTTGCTTTTCATGTCCGGGCACTGCAGGAGTGGCAGCTGCTTAGCGAATCAATCAGCTCGACAAGTGGGGGCAAGTGAGTCGCGGCAGCAGAGCGACAAGTGCATTCGTAAAACAAAAGACTTAAATAGGCAACGAACTGGCTTGGTGGGAATCAAAGACGTTTGTGTGGTCCGTCCTTTGCCTGCGTCTCATCTGGTTTTTCGGTACATTTCTTCATTTTTGGTATTAATTAACAGCTCTACAGCGCAGCGGTGAAACTTTGGGGCGCAACCCGCGAGCCGCCCATTAACATAAGACGTTCGAGTTGCTTGCTAAACTCCCGTCCACATGTATATGGCCACAATAAATGCACAGTGAAAATTAACACGCTTTTCAGTTCACGCTAAGCCAGCCTCGTATTTGAAGAGACGCATTTCGGCCAACGGCCAGCCACAGCCATAGCCAGAGTCTGAGTCGAGACCCACCGCCGCGTTTGTCATACGGAATATGCAAATGCATTCGATCTGAGTTTTGTTTGTTAAATTCATAATATTTGACGGGTGTTAAGTTTATGCGGAAACGTTATAAACGTTTTATGCTTGTGTGAACTAATAATTGCCTGCCGATAATTTCCAATGCTCCGTGAAGTTTACACATTATGGACCCGAGAACTGGTTGACTCGACTCGACAGCTCAAATCATTTATTTAGTTCCATTTATTCAAGGCATACTGCGCATATACACAGACTATTTGATTTGGAATATTAAATGCCCATGGCTGGAGATCGGCAGAGAAAGAGAACGAAGCTGATTCGCTGCGGCTAAGACTGGCAGCTATCATTGTGTTTACAGCTATTTAGACTTTGATTGGAATTTCTTGCCCTTCTCTAAGTCATCCCCGATCATAAACCAATTCTGCTGTCCACCCATTCGGCAATCCTTGTGCGATTTCTCATGTTTTCAGCAGCCTGGTTTTTGCGCACAAATTGCCCTTGGTTTGCCCTCCTACTTAGCGCAATTTGTGAGCTCATGCCAATTGGCACAATTGGCGAAAAACTTCCCTTAGCTGAGTTCTGTGATATATTTATGGGATTTTTGCGGTTAGGCAACGCCCTGGTTAGCTGTTAGCTTGGCCCTCGGCTGGCATTGTTGGCATTGTCCTCGCATTTGTCAAGAGTCAAAATATTTATTGAGTTCAACTGGTTTCCATCGACCAGCCACAGTCGCTGCTCCAGTCCAGGGCTGCGTAGCTGTTGCCCTACCCAGGCAGCTGAGACGTGTGCCAAAAAAATTATGCGAATCGTTCTGATAAATGGCATGAGCGTAAAATTTTGTCGCTTTTGGCTGATCTAGATAAATGCATTTGAATTTGCATGTTTTATTAAGAAATTTATTAACGCACACAGCAACTGGCCCCGGTCCAAGATCAATTCCAGCCTCAGCCGCAGCTCCAGCTCCAGCACCAAGTCCAATTCCAAGGCTCATTCTGCTTGGTATTTCAACCTTTTCATTGTCTCGCTGCCTCGTTTCGTTATAAATTATGCACTTAAGTTGAGGGTGTTTTCATTATATGGATAAAGTTCGACGCTGGCTCCGCAATGCAGCGAGCATTTTGGCATTTCATATACACTAGACTGCAGAGGGCATATCGCGTTGATGAGGGGTTTTGGTATATAAGATTAGATTAGCTTAACTCTAGTAAGACTTTTGCTGAAGACACAAACATATATAAAGCTTCGTCTGCCAGCTCGCTCTGCTGATCAATACTCGAAATATATATAGAAGAGAAATCTCTAACTACAGCAGATTTCGGAATAATAATTCTCTAAAAATTACTGCAAATCTTATTCAATTTTATATATATTTTATACATATTTTATAGCTGATTTCACTTGACTTTAGTCAACTCTATATCTTTCTCAGCAATTTTGCCACCAAGTGCTAGAGTATTTAGTCTTTGGCACCTGAAGCCGCTGCATTATGTTCAGTTGTTTGTTTTGTTGTTATTTCGTGAACTGTCTGGCGCGTCTGGTCTGTCTGTTCTTCATTTTTCAACGCCTGGGATGGTCCGGGGTCCTCAGCCGCATCGGCCGTCGCCGCCCGCCCGCTGTGCGAGTGACACTGACACTTGAGTAGATGTTTTGCGGTTGATAAAATCAAGAGCAAACAAGGCAACGGCTGGGGAGCTGGAGCTGGGGCTGGGACTGGAAACTGGGATACGAATGTGGATGTGGAGCTGGTAGGGGATCTGGCCACAGCGAGGTCCTTTCGCCGCCGATTTTTTTACTAATGGTGTGACAAATTTTAAACAAGTAATTTCTGCATGTTGTTTATGAGCATCGCATCGCATCGCATCGATCTGTGTGCTCAACGGGAGAGTGAGTTCGTATGTGCACGGACAGCCCAGTTGAAGTTCATAATAAAATTTATGAGCAATGCGATGACTGAGAGAAACCCCAGAAGGGAGGCGAGGGGAAGACGACGACGAAGAGAGAAAAATGCGCATTGGGCGTTAATTTCAGATGAAATCCACTGCGGCGAGCTACGATTATTGAACTCTGTTTAAAAATCTATAACAACTCATCAGGTTTACGATAGTGGCCAGCCCAGCGTCTGAGAGATGCTTATCGGCTGACAATATAACGCTTCATTATAGTAAATCATAATTCTCGTCTACAGGCCAGCCGCAGCGCCCCATGTGGCTGTGCCAATGGCTGTGGCTGCGGTTGCCCAGAGAGATATGGACCTGTCTGCGGACCACACTCTAAACTATCAAAAAATATTGTCTGAACGGCGCTGGGCTGACAATGAGTGTGTGGGCCAGTTAACTTTTCTCTTTAGACATAAATGCAGCCATTTACTATATATTATATTATATGCGCACTCGCCCGCTGGCGCTACAAAATTTAATTCCAAATCCAATACAAATTTTCAGCTATTATTCTTTGAGTCAGCTCGGGCCAGCTGCACGGCCACAGATGCGCGCAGATACACCTAGCTGGCAGAAGATGCCAATCAGTGAGCTCACCGCTCGTTACTGCTCCAAAACTTGTCTCATTTTCATTTCCAAATACCCTGGAATTAGGGAATGTGAAAGTAAAGGCTAGAAGTGATTTAAGAGTTTTGCATGGTAGAAGAGCCAAATATATATCTATTTTTAATTAATTTTGGAGTATGAAGTGGAAGAAAGAAAGAAAGAAAAAAATAAATAAATAAAATAAAAATAAATAAAATAAAATAAAATAAAAAAATAATAAAATATATATATACACGCACATTTATTTCTCTTGGAATTAAATTAAATACAAGATTCTGTTTAATTTAAAATAATAATAAACTAGTGGTAAAATATTTAAAAATATATAAAAATATGAAGTATACTAAAATTATATATAAACAAATATTTTATTTAATATTTATTATTTTTAATTTACTATTTATATATTGTAATTATACTACATATATTATATTATATTATTATAATTATTATTATTATATTATTTATATGCCAGCAGCTCACTTATCTAGCTTTCTTAGACCTTTCATATATATATTCTTTATATCTTCCAATGCTCCAACTCTTCAGAATATTTCTCTGCCTCTCTCCAACTCAACTTCTCGGTCTCCTACAGGATATCTCTGCGTCTTCCATTTCCCACTCTAGCTCAACATTTTCAGTTTCAGTTTCGTCGCGACTGCGTCGTCGACATTGACGACTTTGTTGATAATTTTGATTTTATTATGTTAATAAAATGTTATGGTTTAAACTGTTCAACAGTCAGTCAGTTGCTGGCTGCAGCTGTTGCACGTTGCACGTTGCCAGTTGCCGGTTACTGGCTGCCTGTAGCTGGCTGCAGGTTGCCGCTGGGCTCGCTCCTATGTCGTCTGTGCCTCATAACTCATTAGTGACAATATCTCGCCAAGAGCACTGTGTGGGTTAACTGATTTCGATAATTTCCAATGCTCTGCCTCTGCCTCTATCCACCTCGCTCTCCCTCCGGCCGCTTCAGCTCTTGGTTAATTGGATTAAATATCTGGCCAAGCAATTTTGCAGTAGCCCCGAGCCTCGACCTCTGTGAGAGCCGCATTCGAAATGATTTCGAAATATGCACATTGATTTGAATCGTTCTCGGAGTCGACTCAGAACTCGATTCGGATTCCGTTTCTGTGTCTGACTCCGATTCTGACTCTGGTCATTAGGTTCTGTCCGCGGTTTTATTGCCTGTTCCATGGCGCTGTGTTCGCTGTCATGTTAATGGCCTTCGTAATATGCGTTTTAATTAGTCTGAACGATTTGTGGGGGGTCCGGGAGTTAAGAGAACGACCAAATTCTGAGCTGTTTAATGCTGCATGTTGATTATGCCACTCGCTGCGGCATCTCCTCGTGTTCATTTGCTGCTTAAAGAGCCGGAATGGCCATTAACAGGGTATCTCCGAGCCGGGCATATAAATTACTGCTAAATGAAATCATCTCTGAGGCTCGGGCTAGATTTCCAGAATATCTTGTCGACTTTGAGGCTGTTTGCTTAGCCCACTGAAGTGTCTGCAAATCGAAAACCTCCCACTCTCGTACCTCAAGGTAAACATCGATTGGGGCTCTGCTCCACAAAACACAACAAAGCTCTGCGCAGCTTAAACATAATGCAATTACTTAAAACTGTACCAAGGCCTGGCGCACTGAGCGGCTCAGCAACAGGACACGCCCACCGCGACCGAGTCGGTTACAGCAAAAGGTCGGGCCGAGACTCGAGTCGGAGTTGGATGTGAATCGGCAAGCGCCTGCCTGGATGCTGTCTGTATCTGTGCCCAGACTGCGGCTGCAGCAAAAATCTCTCTCTTAATGTAGATCATCTTGCGGCGCTGAGGCGCTCAGCCGCCGATCGATCGATGCAGGCGAGAGAGAGAGAGAGAGAGAGAGAGAGGGAGGCAGCAGCAGCGGCCATGTGAAATGCTTGAATTGCGGCAAAAAGGCCAATATTAAGTGTATTTTGCTGCAATAAAAACAACAACGGAAACTGAATGCTACGCTTTGCACTCGAGCCAAAAAAAAGTGGGTGGAATAATGGGCGGCTATGCGAATTTGCTCAGTGCATGATTATAGCGTAGATTACAAAAAAGACCAGCAACAACAACAGGAGGTCTGAGACCCAAAACTTGGCCTGGGCCTGGGCCCGCGCCTGCCCAGCTGTCTGGCATGCCTTAATATTCAAAGAGGTCGTCGTGTCGCGGTTACATGAGAGATGCTGGCCGAGATCAGCTCAGCCCGTGCACATATGCTAAGAGAATCATAACAGCTACAGCTGAGAGTGGCCCAATGCAGTGCCTTATAATTGCTTTGTAACCTTTTGCGGTGCATCAGGCACGCACCCCCCACAAAAGGTTCACAGCTAGAGAGGAGCAGGGCGAGAGGGACTGTCTGTGTGGATGAGCGCCTCGCCTTGACTAGTTATATTTCTGGCACTACTTTCAGTTGCTCACGCACGACTCACGCTGCCATCGCTAGCCCCCAGCCCCATGTGCGCCGCAGCTCTCTTTTTGTATGTTACGTAGTACAAATTAATTGCTGCTTTACACGCGTTCGCCGGCCGAAATCATTCATCTGCAGTAGGAGAGAAAAATGAAAAGCAAAACACATGCAGCACAACGTCATACACTGAGCGAAATGCTGGCGGCGAAAGTGCAGCTCGGCTGGGCCAACGAATGCCACGAGCGTTGCCGCAGTTTCTTGCCGTGTGCTTTACTATTACAATTTGGCCACAGACGACGGCGACGGCGACTGCGACAGCGACGGCGACTGCGACTGCGACTGCTGTCTGATCAAGACATTATCGATATGGTTTACGTAGTCGCAGGCCGAGTCGGAGCTGGAGCCAGGCGAACTGGCTCTCCCAGGAGAGAAATCCAATTAGCTGCGCTTGTGGCGGCTTTGAGGGAGTCTCTGGGGCACTCCGAGACATGCAAAGGACTAGCTAGCCAAATGGGGGGCTGGACTGGATGCAACACGCTGCGGCTTAGACTTAACTTAAAAAATTCAATTGTTGAACTACGCTCTGTGGGCTGGCAGGCTGGCTGGCTGGCTGGCTGGCCGGACCCCAGAACGTGGACCAGCTCAGAGTAAGAGATTTAATCGCTGCGGCAGCGTCTGAAACCATCTGAAAGAGCCAAAGCCGCAAAAACTCTAAAAGTACCGCCGCAGAGTCTCGCGAACTCTGAGGCGCAAAATTATAATTGCAAATTTTGTGCAACGACAAACAACAAACGGCGCACAGCGCACAGCGAGCCTGTTGAATAGTGAGAGTGTGGCGGCATGATAAGCAGCCCACAGGCCGGCTGATAGGCAGCAGGAAAGTTGGCCCAGGCAGACAGCTCGGGCAGCCAGCCGAAGTGGCACGCAGCACGCTTAATTGCCCGGTGGAGCGATGTGACATTAATGCAGCCGCTTTGCATTCATTTTGGGTTCATAATGAGCCCTAGCCTGCCACAAGCCAGAGGTCAGGCCTTGGCCCGAGGAATTGGGCTCAATGGGGCACAGTTAAAGGCAGGCATTAACTTGGTCTATAGCAAACTTGACTCCAACAACTGTTTCAATTATCAATATTCAGCTCGCCATTGTTAGCCAGTTCGCTCGTAATCATATCGCTCGCATCTGCTCACACACACAACAAAGGCAGCTGAGAGGCATCTATCAAAGTCAAAATAGAGCGCAGAAATCTTTCGGTTTGCGCACCCTCGAGCCAAGGGAACTGGTGCTCGTTCCACATGCAAATTGGCTAAATCAGGCGAGATCTGCCTTTAGCCAGGCCACAGGCACAGGCACAGATGCCGTCGCATGTGTTGACTTAAGTGCAACACAATTTACTACACTTTTGGCATGACAAACGCATGGCGAACGCATTGAAGTAGCCCAAACGGCGAACGGGCTAACAAGAGCACTCCGAGCGCATCGACGCAGCCATGGGAAAGACTCAGCTGGACGTGGCCAGCGCGGACGGCCGCCGCTCAAACTTGTAAAGAATTGCAGCAATTTTCTTCTTGTTAGGCAAACGTCACAGGCAAACCGCCCGCAATTGCTGAAAAGCAACAGCTAAAAGCACAGAGACTCTGTCCCTGTCCCTGGCTCGATTGTCGTCGTGGCTGCTGCTGTTGTTGTTGCTTTGCCCGCTAGCCAAGACACATTTCGATCACTGTCAAGTCGGCCGCGACGCGGTGTCAATATTTTGTGAATTTACGCAGGCTAGAAAAGCGACGCAGAGAACTGGCAAAGGGACAGGTATGCAGATACTCTTCGCATATGTATGAATATATATTTTTCCACAGATCTAGCTATTCTATGTCTAAGCTGACTCAGACTTTAGTACATCTATCTCTATCTAAGCTGAGAGTTCAGGGTTCCAAGCAAGGATAAGCCCCAGCAGATTTATATATATTTATATATATAGTCTCTATAGTAGACCTCTTCTACTTCCAGCCCTGTCATACCCCACTGGGCACAGAGTATCCGCGCTGCAAATATGTGAATGTATACCGCCTGGCTGACATTTGTTCTTTATGGGCAGCACACGGACTCGGGCTGTTCCTGGCTGGGGACATTCGCTGCGGACTGTTGTTCTGCGTGGTTCAAATTTGCATATAATAAGCCGCATCAATAGCGAGACACGTTTCCACAGAGATTCATCTGCCACAGCGCCTTATACAGCGGGTGTGTGTGAGAGCAGAGCGAGAGAGAGAGGCAGGCCAGGCTCCAGGCATGGCTAGGCCAGCTCGAATGTCACCTGTCAATCGTGGCGAGGTTCGGACTTGCAGCTTTGCGATACGTCTCATTTTCCTTTGATTTGGCTGGCAGCTCTTCGTTTTGGCCAATACCAATGCCAAAAACCATTTGGGCCCAAACGCATGTGGCAGACTTTGGCATAATTGAGCAGAGCGGAGGCACGAGAGGAAGATAAAGATGAAGAAGCAGAGGCAGCTGGAGGACGGCAGACTGGCAGAGGCGACCGCACGTTGACCCAATTCATAATCATGCTTAAACGCCGTCTCTGAACTTTCAACTTGCTCTTGGGGCCTGGCGCATAATGCAGATAATCATGTTAATAACAATGGTAATGATGATTAGGCCTCGGACCTGGAACATTGTTGCTGTTGCTGCCGCTGCTTATGATGATGATGGTAGCCTTTCACCGCCACATGAACCTGCAGCTCGGTTGCGGTTGCTGTTGCTGTTGTTGTCCTCGTGTGTCCGCTGCGCTCAGAGCAAACATAATTTTCACAATCAGCCAAAAATCTGGCTCGCTCGCTCGCTAGTTTAAATCTTTGCCTTCGACTTCTTTGACTTTGCCTTTGACTCTGACTGCGACTTCGACTCCGACTTCGACTCGAAATCTTCTTTTTGGCGCTTTCACATGACTCATAACAAGCCAAAAGCATTTTGCGAACAGCGCTTAAAATGCAAAAGCACAGCAGAAGCGGACAACAACAACAGCAACAGCAACAGCTACAAATATCCAAATCGCGTTCGCCCAAAATAACAACAACAAATGTATATGTATATATATATATATATATATATACATATACTATATATATGCAAAGAATGCTAAGATTCATACGAATTCTTAATGCACTTTGGAATAAAATTCTGAAGGCAATTTTAAGAGCTTCCAGTTAATTCAGAATAGGAAATATTTATTTATTATTTAAATAATTATTTTAATATAAACTTAAACTAAATGAGAGCTAAAAATATATAGTAAATAAAAAAAATTGTATAATAGATATGATTATAATAATGATAAATATTATAATATTTAAAATAAAAATATCTTATTAAAGAATAATAATATTTAAAATTAAAAATATTCTATTATTAAAGTATTATAAAATTTAAAATTAAATTAACAGAAAAAATCAATAATTTAAAAAATTATAATTTATAATCATAATAATAATCAAATATGATAATTTGTATTATAAAATAAAGAAATTATATAATAAAAATAATAAATATTTTACTAAAAAAATATATAATAAAATATATATATATAATATATATTAACATACAATAAATATTATAACGATAAAAAAAACTATATAGCAAAATATAATACAAAAATAAAATATATTTTATATTAAAATATTATATACAATTAAAATTCTTTATTATTTATATTCTCAATTCTTTAGGCAGACCAATTTGATTATATCCTACACCATTTTCAATCATATTAAATATATTTCTCAACCCAATCATCTTCGTATTTAACATGCCCCACTAAAAGAGTACATTCGAAAAACAAAACAAAAAAACGAATGAGAATAAAAAAAATTCTGAATAATTCGTGATCTACAGGCGCAAAAAGAGGGTCACGTTGTTTTTTGGTGGTGCTGCTGCCGTTGCTGCTGCTGCGGCTGCAGCTTTAGCCTGGTACACAAAATGAAGATGAAGACGATGACGATGCTGTTGACCGAGGCCGAGACCGAGTGAGCCACGTATGAGAGCTGGGGCCAAGCGCTTCGGTCGCTGTCCAGTTGTGCCTTCTGTCCGATCAAGCGCACGCTGCACACAGCCAACAACACGATTTCAAAATATTTCGCATAAATAAGTTAGTGTAACACACGAGGCAGAGCGAACGCTGAGCCACTGAGCGCCTGAGCGCTCCCAGCCCAACAGCCGAAGCGTTGATCACACGTTCACATTATTTGATGATCGCACGATATGAATAAAAAAGAGAAACAAAAACTGTTAAGGAAAGCAAAATTCGTAGTAGCTGCTGTTCTCGCTCGATATTTCCATACACCCCATAGCCACATGATCGTGATAATCCATTATTAATGCCAATCAGCATAGGAGAAGCAGCGGCCGCAGTAGCTGCTACTTTCCGCAACAGCTTCCCATAGAGATTATGATCGTGGCGCCCATTTCCTGTGCAGCGGCACCCGCACCACCCAAGCCACCCGCTGCCCGTAGCGTGCATTGACATGAGCAATTCGTAAGTTTGTCGCCTGCCATCGAGCGAAATTTGCATGCGAAGCCGAGGCTCACCTGGTGGTCTGCCTTGCCGCGGCCATTGCGGTTCTTCTCGTTGTTGTTGTCATTACGTGGGGTTGCCGCAGCAGTGGCAGTTGCAGTTGCAGTTGCAGTTGCAACTGTTGCAGGACCTCCCACATGCAACAACGATTGTTTTGTTGCGGTTGCTGCTACCGTTTGCCCAGTTCCTTCATCATTTTGCCCCACTCTCCTCCACTCTGCTGCGCCTCATAATTGTACGAAATTTAGTTCGCATGCCCTTGCGGTCGCCTTTGGCTCCACTTGCAGCGAGCGACGACGTCGCGACGTCTTTTGTTTTCGGCCGTGGCTGCGCTTCTTGCCTTAACGGGCGGAACAATAAATGTTTCGGTCCGGTTCGGCCTGCCACATTTTGGGCATTCAAATGTGGCAGCAACTTTCGCGAAATGAAAACTTCAATTTTTTATCGAGTGCATTGCTCATAATTACCAAAAGCCCCAAAAGCAGTCGCTGTTCATGCTGCCAGCTCCCCAGCGCCGACTCCGACTCCGACTCTTGGCTCTTGGCTGTGCTGTTGCTGCGCTGTTGTTGCTTCTGGCCCAGCTCCTGCACTCGATATTCAATTTTGCATTTTACAACAAATGCGTGCCTTACCATATTTAGTTGGCGTGCAAAAATAAGCCAAAGTCTCTCAGCCTCTGCCTCTGCCTCTGCCTCTGCCTCTGCCTCTGCCTCTGCCTCTGCCTCTGCAGCGCAGCTAGTGCATTGTGCTTATCATTTACATAGCTTAGCATTTTGATGACCCAGCCATTTGTGCAACACTGTGGCATAGAGTAGGCTGGCTCTGGTAGCTGCCCCATTCGCCAGCAACAGCAGCAGCAGCAAAAAAATTAATTTCAAATTAAATTTATGGCGCCGCAACGTCAGCCAAGGAAAGCGTCGCCTGTGTGTGTGTGTGTGTGTGCTGGCAACTGTTGGCCACCGCAGCAGCTTCAAGTGATTTATAACTGTTGGCGAAAAGCTTACCCCCTCGTAAAAGTTCCGAGCGAGTCGCCGGCCGTATCTGCCACGCATTTGTGACCACTCATCTTGCCGAGCTATAAATGTCCAAATGAGTTGCCAGCGAAACCATCAACCATCCAGCGTCCGCGGGAGGAGCGAGCGGGGCAGAGAGCGAGCGGCATTCATCACGGAATGCAGAGCTGCGGCTTGACGCTGCTGCTGCTCTTAATCGTTTTGGAATTACTTTATTAATAGAACAATTGCCGGAATTAAGGGCCAGGTCAGGGCACTCGATGGGCCGCGCTTTGCATTACGTTTTCGATTTTGTCATAAAGGCCCCCAAAGCATTTAGCTGCAGTGGGCCAACGACATTGGTCCGCTGTAGCGCATGGCTGGCGAGGCGTATTAGCTGGCAAAGGAGCTGGATTGAGATGGGGTGTGAAAGAGAGAGAGATATATCTATAAAGAGAGAGAGAGAGAGAGAGAGAGAGAGATACTCTATATACACTCTGTATATACTCAGTAAGCCGCTCTTCAACTTACAGCTCATCACAGCTGTCCCCTAGGCCGATCTCAAATCAGCGCTCGCTCGCTCTTGCAATTCAGCATGACACTTGATGCCTGATGCTTTAAGTGAATAATTGCCACACAAAAAATAAGATGAAGAGGCTGTAAAACAATGCTAAGTTGCACACATACAAGCGCTGATGGCCGGCAATGATGACCAGCCGTTAAAGGCCAACAAAACCAGGCCAGATTCGGGCTCCAGATGCGTGGCAAGCAATTAGAATGGAGGGGGGCGAGGACAGACTGGCTGCTGCGAGCTTGCAGCATATTTAACACTCCCTTTTGATAACGCCAACTAGAGAGAAAAACACGCAGTCGTCGCATTGTCGCGGCTGCTGCATGGTGGTCATTTGCCTCGGGGTGACGCTGTTGCAACATGCCTCTTGGCTGTTGGCCAGTTGCCTGTTGCCTGTTGCCTGTTGCCTGTTGCCTGTTGCCTGTTGCCTGTTGCCTGTTGCCTGTTGCCTGTTGCCCGCCGCCGCTTAAGTGATTTGTTCAGTGAGCTTTCCCAAGGGAACGGGGGTAGCAGCGCCTTCATTAATAGGTATGCTGGCCGGCCGGCCGCCTGTCCGCCTCGGCAATGCGGCTCTGACTGCGTTTGCAAAGTGCAAACTGTTTAATTGCGGAATAATTGTTTTGCACACATAACCTCGCACCGTTGCAAATGGACCTGGCCGGGCCATAAAAAGCATATTAAGTGCGAATTAATGACCACAAAAGGCTTACCAGGCCGCGCTCACTCCCAGCCCGGCTCGGCCTGAACTCCAGCTCGGCTCAGTGCGGCAAAAAGCGGAGCACACACACTGAGTGAGATTACGCCATAAGTTGGCCCCTGGCGGCTGCGGCGATTAAGTCGCCTGCTTCAAGTCCATTCGCCGCTTAAGTACAGTCATTTAATTAGTCTTTAGTTTTAATGTATTTGTATTACAATTTATTAGCACTTACGTCTGCTCAACCTGCAGCCCAGAACAGGCCTTCTTGGCCATATAAAAAGTATCTTAAGCGAGTGCCATTATCCGGAAACCTTGGCAGCATCTCTGGACTGCCTGCGCCGGCTTGGCTAACTAAAAGCCATCTCAAGAAGCCATCTTCGACTTTGTCAATCTTAAAGGAAATGAAATTAAACTGAAAGAATTAAGGAAGCGAGAGGTGGGCGTTGTTCTAAAAGGAAGCTCAAGGTAGGAGGTAGGGACTGAGAGCTGCCCTATAAAGAATCTGAGTAGGATTCATGAGTATGTTGTAGGAAATGAATAATAATAATGAGTGTTTAAGAGATGTCAGAGATGGACTCGCAGATGCCTTCTCTCAAATCTCAAACAGAATATAATATATAATATGAATATATATATAATATAAAAGAATATAGAATATTCTATATTAGAATCTCTTCCTTCCACACTCCCATAAACTCTAAGCTCACGCATGACAGCTGTCCAGGCCGAGTCGAAATATACACTTAAAACAAATGCCTACTTAGTTTATCCATTATATTGCCCGGTTCCTTAACTACTAGCCTGCTGGCCGTGCCGCATCCGTTATAGTTCGGGCGATAACAAAATGGATTCAATCGTTAAGTGCTATAAACATTTTGGTTATCTAAACCGAAAACTACTTTGTAAATATATATTTTCGGCTCGATGTTGCTGTTGTTGTTGCAATTGAGATGAAGATCTGCTGGAGATCAGGTTTGGTTCATTTGCCGCATGCATATTTATTAAAGTGACTCGTTTCGTAGTCTCTTTGGTAGTGGGGCGCGTGCACCACACAACATATATATTTCTCTAAACGATATCAATTCAAATCGCTGGCTTATTGACTCGTAACAGCTTTTTCTCGACCGATTCAAAGGCGAGCTTGTTATTTTTTCTATAACAAATTCTTGCATTAATTTCAAATCAATTTTCTTCACAGCTTCAATGGCCCTTATCATTGTGTGCTGGGACCCCGAGAAACGGCAAAGGCAAAGCCAAAGGCAACTGAAAACTGCTCCGCAACGAACAAATTTACGTTCGAAGCGTGGCCCAAACAAAGGAACTTCATTGTTTCATCGCGACTGTAAAAGAGATTTATGCGTCCAAGTGAAATCATTTATCATGCTTAATTAAAATTGAAATGTTTAGCTCTTCCTCTCGCTTCTGCTGCTGCTCCCAATGGGGAGCAGCCCAGGCAGCAGGGGCAGGTGGGCACAGACAAGCCTTCTAATGCCAACATTTTCCTACATTTGTTTTCCACACCTATTCATATTATTTGTTGACACATTGTTACACAAAATGCATTTTAACCGGTTTCTATTAGCGTGAAAGCAGCCGCGCAGGCAGATGCCCCGAGCTTCTACAGCATCCATTGTAGGGCTGAATATGTATTCATAAATGCTTAGCGGCGCGTTTCCAATGCAAAGTGCCCGTTTATCTTTTAATTGTAACAGTCTCTGGCAGAGCCGCGGGCTCCCATAAATCGTCCGAACAAAAGTCGGAATATATTAATGATATCTGCAGAGATTTGCATTATAAAAGGATCTCTGCATCTCTAGCTGCGCCTCGAAAGCCATTCAATACGCCTGGACACATATATAGTTCTTATCGCCAGTAGCATCGATTTATTGTTCTATTCAATGCAAAGTCAATTAGGAGCTAGTTCTCACCTGCCGATATATCACATCGGTTCGATCTGTAGAGAATCTGAGAAACCTGAGCATCTGAGCTCGAAATTGCATCACTTGGCACTTTCGGCGTTCCTCACTTAGCACCTGTTTCCATGGAACTCAGTCATTAAATCAATTAGCGAAAAATCTATCAAGCCATCAATTTGCAATGTAGATCGCGCGTCAATTCGCAGAAATTTGTTTCAACATTTGGCTGCAGTTAGGCAATTATACATTGAGCCCATTTACATTGTGATAAAGCTAACCTGATTGAGAGCGATCGGCGCGTCGTTGCCATAATAGTTGCACATATAAATTGTGTTCAACTGACGTTTTGAGCTATTGCAGTCAAATGCCCTGTTGGCATGTGGAAGTGGGGTATGATATAGTGCGAGAGTTGCTTGGTCTGCAAGGCTCTAGAGCTCGCCTGTTGGAGCAGTCCTTAGACATCTTTTCTAGCTTCTGTTATGGATTCAACAGGTCAAAGCCCCAAGGTTAGTTTCCTAGGGAGAGATTAAGAGAGATGATATATAATAATAGATATAATAATAATAGACATATAATATCTGATAGTCTTTCATTGCATAGCAGCTCTATTATTCCTGCTTGTTGTTGTTAACAATTTACTTGCTGTATAAGGTGTGTTACAGCCAAGCTTCAGTTAGTACACACACACACACACACATACGTTGACACACACGTGTATTGTTATGGGGGCAACTCAGCGAGTTGGCAAGTTAAAGTTCAATGATGTCATTACGACTAATTCACACCTATGTTTGAGTTCTGAGTACGCGATTGCTGTTGATTTATGCAGCGATACATATATAAGCACATACATATATCCATACAGATTTATTTATTTTCTTTTTTGCGAACAGCGATCGAAATCGCAGCGTATTTAGCATTTAATAATAACGTCATATATAAGCACACACCCAACCCGTTGTGCCTAATAACTTTATTTGTCGAAATGGAACTGTTATAGCCGCAGCGCCTAACGAGACACCGAACGTCGGCCACCCGCTGCGATTAAATATTTCGTTTAATTGATTGCAACCGAAAATGTATTATTTAATTCTTATTGATAGCCCGACACCCTAAACAAATGGCAATCGCTCGCAGCTGCTAAATAAAATATGAGTTCTACGCAAGTTCGTTGCCTAAGTCTTTTGTTTCTTCTCTCGCTCAAATGTCAATGAATTCTTTGTGTGCCGCTTACAGTTAACTTATGCTAAATCAGTTCAACTACAATCCCTACCCCAACTCCCGGCCATTGTGCTCGCCTGTTGTCACTAGAAATTAACACCCAGAGCCCAAAAGTATAAAAAGGGGTAACAAAAAAAGTTAATTTAAATCAATGCGCAAACTCTTGTTGGCCGCCGCGCTCAACTCGTGCGTTGCTGAAACAAATGCCAATCGATAGGCCATGTGTGAGGCTCCCCTGCTGACCCCGACTGCTGCCTGCTGCCCGCTGCTTGTTTGTTGGGCTCCAAAAAGTGTTAAGTATGCCTTTTATGTTTGGGATCTCTTTTGGGCTGTTTGACTGTTTGCTTAGGCAATCAGTTGTTGATAATTTTTGTTGTTAGTGTCAATTGTTGTCTTGTGTGTAGCGCGCTGTTGTGTATTGTGTTGTGCATTGTGTTTGGCGTCTGTTGTGTGTGATAATTCAGACAATTCATCGATAAAAAGCGCGCAACAAGCGTATCGAATGTGCATACAGCTAAATGGATTCTACTTTATGCACTACCACAGGGTACCCCATATATCAGACAGAGACTCTTTTAGGTCTAAACTATAAACGAGAACTAAATTATATCAGGTTACTCATACCTGCCTTCCTTCTCCCACAGCAAACTATTCCATAGAGCATTCGATATTCGGCTTTAGATATTTTCTCTCTCAGAGTCTCACATTGTTTTACCCCTGACGATTGCATTTTAATTATGCCGAAATGGTAATAGCTAAGTAACAGGCATTTACTGTTGACCAATCGAGTTAGCACTTGGCCGAAAAGCTTGGTTTGTGGGACGCCATCCCCTCTCTCTATGTGTGGTCCGTGGGGCTGCTGCGCTTTAGATTTGTGCACAAATTTCGTATACGAATTAGTTCCCATGATCCATCATCGGTGCCATTCGCAGCGACCTCTAGCGGCAGTCAATCATTATTCAGCTCTTTTACACCACCCACCAAATACTACAAGACATCTGCAACAACAGCAACAACAACAACAAACACAATTACGAGCAATGTAAGGCCAATCAAGACAACTTGGTCAATGGCTATAATTGGTAGACCTGGCTCTGGTGTTAATGCTTCGAGACGGGAATTTTCGTTTTCATTTGTGCAACAAACAATAAAAACGTGATTAAAGATGCTATGCAAAGCACTACAACAATTCGCCAGCGACTTCATGGGGTATATAGAGACTGTGAGGCATCCTAGAAAATGCATAAAATAAATATAGAAATAATGAAAATCTGCTTTAGATACAGAACACACTGTACTCCAGCAGAGTTTTATATATTATATATCAGTTATATATATTCTAGAGCCAAAACCTCTATAAGCCAACTCTCTTCCTCTATCAATCACGGAATACTACTTCAAACTTTCCCAGCCCCATTTGCCCCCAGCTGCTGCCCCATTTTCGATCGACCATCGATTGGTTTTCTACAGCGTATTTGTCCATCGATCAACTTTCTATATCGTAACTCGTGTCATTGAGTTGAATCACAAAACTCGCCTTGCGAATCGGAATCGCTTGGCGCTGCTTTAATGTGGGAAATAAGTCAGGCTGTGGCCTCTCCACGCCCAGCCCGAAAATTAAATAAAGCTTAGCTCCGGCTCAGCCAGCCCGTCGCGGCGGGGGCGTGCGTACTCGTATTCGGATTTAGATACAGTTGACTATTAAAATCGATGTAAGCGCACTGCGCGCTGCGCATATAATTACAATTATAAAATTTTAAATATTTCTACATGCATTTTATGCTTCATTTCCTGTGCGCAGCCAAACAGCGCTCAAACGCTGCTCAATGGGAGTCAATGGAAAGCTCCTCCAATGCATATCAATGTCGATGGCAAAGTGCACGGCGGCCATACGAAATGTGCATTTAATTGACGGCCCAAAAGAATCGGAATTAGCATAAACGGACAGCGCGTTTTGTTTATACATTTTAATACAATATTTTCATTAACAAAACTTAAAGAATAATGGAAAAGTGGAAGTGGCTAGACTAAGAAATACCCTGTAATGGCTAAGGCAAAGGCAAAGGCAAAGGCAAAGGCAAAGGCAAAGGCAAAGGCAAAGGCAAAGGCAAAGGCAAAGGCAAAGGCAAAGGCAAAGGCAAAGGCAAAGGCAAAGGCAAAGGCAAAGGCAAAGGCAAAGGCAAAGGCAAAGGCAAAGGCAAAGGCAAAGGCAAAGGCAAAGGCAAAGGCAATGGCAAAGGCAAAGGCAAAGGCAATGGCAAAGGCAAAGGCAAAGGCAAAGGCAAAGGCAAAGGCAATAGTTGGAGTAGTAGGAGTAGGAGTAGGAGTAGGAGCAAGAGTATGAGTAGGAACAGGAGTAGGAGTAGGGACAGGAGCAGGAGTAGGACTAAGAGTAGGAGTAGGGACAGGAGTAGGAGTAGGAGTAGGAGTAGGAACAGGAGCATGAGTAAGAGTAGATCTCAGACTTTTAGCTAGACTTTTTCTTCAACAACTTCTTGTCTTCGCTCTCTCTTCTTTTTTACAGGGTATTAATAGTGCTCCTCGGCAGCATTTTGCCTTGGGTCTCTTTGTTTACAGTTACATCAGCCAAATTGTATTTTATTTATGTTTCGTTTTTTTTCGTTTTGTGTAATGCCGCCCAAAAGCTTTCTTCTGACACATGTCCAACTGCCTGGCGACCTGTTCGGTCGGTCGGTGAGTTCAATAACTTGGCGTGTGTGTCCGTTGCCCAGAGTTTGATGAATGCATTTGCCGAGCGAACAAGTTTTGCATAATAACCAAAGCCATAAATGATATGTCTAAAAGTTTCTATAGCACTAAAAATTATGTGTGTGCTGTGTGTGCGCGTGTGTGCGTTGTTCTTGTGCAGCACATCTCAATTATTGGGCTGTCAGTGGGCTTTGAAATTGGCAGATGCAAGCGATGTAACGAAATTGAACATCGACATCGATCGCATGTCAATCGGAGTGCCTTCAATACAAAATACGTTAAGGCGCACTGACAGCCGAGCGCAATAATAACGTGACTTTATGAAGTGGTAATGAAGCTATTAGGCTATTAGGCTGGGTCTCGGGTTTGGGTTTGGGTTTGGGTTTGGGTTTGCTGGGCTTGGCTTTGGCCCACAATTTTCAATATTTACGACAGGAAATTGCGCCTTGCATTGGAAATGTATAAATATTCAAGCTTTGTGTCCATCGAGGCTATTCGAAAATAGTTTTGGCTATTTCGTCTAGCGTTTGATGGCTTTTGAATGTGAGAGATTTATGCGCGTGCGTGCGAAGCCAACGAAAGCTGTTCAAGTTGTCAAAGCCAACAGCTCTGTGCCGGATATCAAGGAGGATTTTCATATTTCCCGCATATATCAGCGAGGGGGAAGAACAGGAGCTTACCTGTCATTAGTCAGCGCTGCTCTTCCGCAGTTTTACAAGAATTGGGAAAAGCTGTGAGTGAGGCAAGTCCGGCTTGGAATCATCAATTGGCATTTCGATTGCTTGCATAAATTCAATTGAAATTACTGTGGTTTTCGCCCGATCTATTGTGAATGTACGACAAGATCAGATAAGGAACACACACGACCTGCATGAGCTGAGTGCTTCGCGAAAGCTCTTTAACTAGCTGAGCGGAAGTGGCGAGCGTAATAACTTAATCATGCGATGACAACAGGGCGTGGCCCAGCCAAAGTTCCCAAGCGAAATGAGTGTGCGCAAAGGCATCGGAAGGGGGTGGCGGGGGGTCGGCGCGGGGCGTTTGAAGTTTAGCACTTCTGCAATAGATCGAACAGTTATGTCAGCAACTGCAACTGAAACACTTGTTTGAACTGGGAAGCCGCCGAGTTCTGTGTTTGAGCAGAGCCAGCCGAATGACCAACAGTTTTAAATGACCAGTGTGTGTGTGTGTGTGTGTGTGAGGATTATGGCCAGCCGTATTTGTTCACCATTAGTATTTGTTATTATTGTTATTACTATGTATTTGAATTGCTCAAGAAGTAAGCTGCGGGCAAAGTGGCCCAAAGTGGCCCAAAGAGGCCCGAAGAGGCCCGAAGTGCCGGCCACCGCAGCTGCACAGAAATTAGCCAAACTCTAACTGGCAGACAAATGCATTTGGTTCTGGGCATCGGGCGGGCGAGCGAGCTGGCTAACGAGCGAGCGAGCGACTGACGGCATGCCTCTTGGCCAAGTTAAAAGAAAGCCGCGCCAGCTCTGGGTGTTTGCCCACTCGCCTCAGAGAGCAGCAGTGCCACAGAGTGGCTTCAATTGAGGAGAGAAGCGTACGCGTCATTGTTGTTTACACAATTATTAGGACAACAAGCCGCCGATCGCCGGCAATCTTTGGTTGTTTGGTTGTTGGCTGTTGGCTGTTGGCTGTTGGTTGTCCGTTGTCGGTTTTTGCCGCCTGCCGCTGTTTGCACTCGGCAGCAGCAGCTCCTCTGGCCAAATAGTGGACAGCGTGGCCTTTGATTTGAAGAACAGAGAGGGGGATAGAGAGAGAGGGCGAGAGACCACCTCGAAACCAGATCCCGACCCAGTCTAAGATAACTGTGCGATTGGGCTGCCAATTACGGCGATCGGCTTGTTATTGTGCTGTCACGTAATGAGACAGCAATTTAGCACCTGCACGGGCTGCGACCACATCCTGATCCTGCTCCTGTCGGATCCTTGCTCTGTTTATGCAGTTGATTAAAGAATAACAGTAGTCGGCAAATGGTGCTCCGCTTTGCAGTCGCTTGCATCACGACAAAGCCACAGACTCAGCTGACTAATTGTGCATGCTAATGCATGCAATTGTGTCATAGAGTCCTTTACCTGCGGAGTCAACGGTACACAACGGCAGTTCAGGGGCCCTCCCTCGCTCTGGAGTCGCTCTGGAGGCTCTGGCGGTACGTGGAGTTCAGAGTTGCGGCGCTCCGATCGCACAAATAATCAACAGAAATTTATAAATTATTTAACATTGGTTTGTGTGGTGCCGTGCACGTAGCCGGCGACGGTGGTGCACCCGCCGAGTCAGAGGTGGATGCAATGGGCAACGGGCAACGGGCAACTGGAACATGACCGATATTGTGCGGCTAACAGTTATACGAGCCATATACACACACACATGCCACACGTATAAGCATATATATCTATATTCCTGTACGTAGCCAGTGACGACCGTTCAGCATCATCGATTAATGCCAATGCACATTTAATGCACATATTTGCCGATTTTTCCTGCATTTTTTTCCCGATCTTTTTTCATATCGTGACGTACGTGCCGCAGTTTCAATCCACAGTCCAGAGGCACAGATCGAGGCCTCGTTCTCGGCCTGTCTGCCTTATGCCTGCGCCTGCCTGCCTGCCGCTGAGCCTCTGTTGTGATGTCATGTCACAAGGTGATATAACATGGCTGCAGTTATTAAACAAGAGTATATGGACTGCCAATGCTTATACGAATTTATAATACTCTAAGCTCAATATGAGAGGCTGTTCGATGCGCTGGGTAGAGATCTATGACTTGATGTTTATAGAGAAATTATTTATTCTACTTTCAGTTATGGCAAATATTGGGATAAAGGAGTGGAATCAAAACTCTTAAAATATATCATCTAAATAATGATTATAATTTTGATTTTTATTAAGATTATTTAATAGAATTTTAAATAAATAATACATAATAAATAACAAAAATAAATTAAAATGAATTTATTTATTAAATATTATATATTTTCTTTACAGAAAAAAATATATATTTATATATTTTACATTCACATATATATAAATTTTTTTTTTTTGCGTGCAACCTGTGTCATCTCACAGTTGCCTCCCTAGTCCATAGTGCGATCTGCAGACAAACGGCTATCAAATTCATGGCAACTTCGGAGCTGCATTTCGCGAGTGTATGAAAGAGTGATTACCCACACAGTTTATAGGCAACATTGTGGTGTATAAAACTAGGCCTAGGGCCGCATTCAGAGCATTTGTTGGTTTTAAGAAATTCTAAATGCCGATGCGAGCTGAAAGGAAACCAATCCAAACTCGAGTCGTAGACGACGTTCATTCATTTATGGCTAAGTCACGTTGGAATAATTTGTTTTATGTTAATGTTGAGCATGGCGCATTGTAAGCAGTTTGCAGCTTCAGCTACGAGCTGAGTGCCGCCTTCCTATGCAATTCTCAAATGCATGCCAGGCTATTGCTACTTTTTCTTTTGCTCGACTCTGCTCAGTGTCTGTGCGAGTGTGTGTGTGTGTGTGTGCCCCTCAATGAATTGGAATTTAATTTGAGTATTTTGCGCAAAAATTTCCAAAAGCGACAAAGACGACGACGACGTCGTGGACAATTGATGCCCGGGCTCCCCCGCGCGTAAAATGTCAGGTGCAGTTGTTGTTGCTGTTGTTGATGTTGCTTTAGCTATAGATAGAAAGATATTGCATCTGTGACTGTGCAAATGTGGCCCGCACGCAACAATTTGCTACTGGAATTCCTTAAAAACATTGCCAGCCCACTGAATGTGTTTGCATGTAAATGGAAGCAGCAACTGCTTAATCGTGATTCGGTAGTCGGCATCGGTGCTCAAGCCTCAATACTAGAGATTCGACAGTTGCCTCCAAACGACTTCTACTCCCAATTGAGCTGAGCAAAAGGCAGTGTGGAAATAATCCGCACGGCTAAGCGATCCATAATAACTTCATTAGATCTATTACAACAGCTCAGAGAGAGAGAGAGAGAGAGAGAGAGGGAGAAGCCACTAAACAGTCTAGGTGGCCCCAGCAGTTACTTCCGTTGACGCCCTCCTGACTGACCGGATTATCCGACTTTAATGTCGGCTGATGTGTGACGCCGGCGGCAAGTGCCAAAAACCAAATGCAGAGTCCACAGGCTGACCCAAAAAACAACAAAATACTAAAAGATGTGTTTAATTCCGGCGGAAACACACGAGTACAATTGAGAAGCTGGACGCACACACGCACACTCAGACACCCTCTCACTTACAGTCATCTCTTGGCACTTTGTTGGACTCATCCCATAATTAGGGTTCGCAATTCGCACGCTCAATTTCAAATTGAAAATTGTAGCGAAATTGTGGAAAAGTAAGACATCAATTATTTAGCCCAGGCAGGTAACACAACGGCCTGATCTCACCTGTCTGCGTGAGCGTGTGTGTGTGGCCTTCTTTGGCCGACCTCCGACAAATGTGTCCATGATGGATGATGGCTGGAAGCTGACGCGACCATCAATCGCTTGATTCGCTTTTGGCCAAGCGCCAGTCGTGATTAATTGGCGAACCAAATTCTAATGCAGCGGAGCTGTGTGGGAGGGCGCAGAAATAGATTAGATAGAAGGAGGGTGCGAATACCCTTATGGAGATAGGTTTAAGAGCTAGTAGATAGATAGTAGAGTATTCCAATTAGGCATGATTTGGTTTCATTTTGATATACATATTTTACTTTTCATTTATATGAAATTTGCTAGTTATTTATAGCTGGCAGCTGAGCAATTAATATGAATAAGCTCAGCATCTTTTATTTGGGGGAAAACCAATTAAGAAGAACTTGTTATCTAAAGGGGGAAGCACCCAGTCAAATTCCATTTAAATAAACAACTAGCATAGAAGTTACTATAAAAAATAAAAATAAACAAAGCTCTGCAGCTCAATCAAGAATTTGCTGAGGAATTATTAACATTTAATCATAAGCTGAATTTAATTTAATTTCCTCGAACTTCAAGGTATGCTTCTCTCTCCCTCCCTCTCCCTTGAGAACTCTCACATTGGCCAACTTATTGACCTGGTTTTGGGCCTGGCCAGTGCTCGCATTGTAAATTACTCAAGCGGATTGCCAGGCTATCGATTGCATTACCATAAAGAGCAGACAATTGAGCCGGCCGATCGACACGCATTCGAGTGCGCGAGTGTATACGGTTATGTGAGCTACTTTAGTTGTCATAAGTGTCACAATGTGCTTTGATTTACAACAATAACGGCGTCTATTAAACTTCATAATTGTACCAATAAGCACCGGCCCGAGCGACAATTGACGGAAAGGTTTTGCAATACACGCATATCCATATGGCAGTGCCCATGCCCAAAATCGAGTCGAATACGCATACGAATCCAAGTCAGCGGCGAGCGGCGAGCGGCCGCATCCACGAGATTCGCCTCATTGGCGAGGCCGAACACGTACCACAAATAAAATGAAGCACAAATGAGCGAGGCAGCCGAGAGTCGGATATATATAAGATATATACACATATATATGAGTTGTCTATATAGCCAGAAATCATATGTCTTACTTTGATATTTATGCGTATGCCAGCCCCATTTTTGGCGACCTAAGCAAATAGGGGCGCGAATGAGGCCCCAAAGCGACTCGCTGATCGCCAGTTGGGTCATTGGCTCTTGTGAGCCACTCGATGTTTTGGCTCTGGCCAGCTACCAGCTAGCAGCAGCAGCGGCCCAAATCTGGCTCTAAAGTGTTGACCATAAGTGTCTCGATTGTTTGTGTATCATAATACAAATACTCAAGCCAGCGAGTACGGGGCGCACACACGGTGCGTAAGTACAGTAGAACCAATTATGGATTTTATAAAACAAATGTGGCGCGCATATTGATGAGATCGCTCTATAGAGCAGACTTACTCTCTCTCTCTCTCACACGCACTCTTTAGATACTAAAAGCAGAGACGTGCGTACGTTCGTTCATCATTTCTATACCCTGCGGGTAAACAAAGGGTATATAGATTATTATATATATAATATATAATATATAATATATAATATATAATATATAATATATAATATATAATATATAATATATAATATATAATATATAATATATAATATATAATATATAATATATAATATATAATATATAATATATGTATTAAAGAGAACAGAGATAGGATAAAGGAGATAAAGCCAATCGAATCTCCTCAAACTGCCACAAGGACGCTCAGCTTGCTTGGCTTACAGGATATCTTCTAGTCGTGCCTGCTCGCTGCCCGCTGCGGTGGACATAAATTTCCAAATGATTTACTTTAGTTTCGTGTGGAATTATTTGTTGAGGCAACAGCCGCAGCGGCACACAACGGAAATGTGATTAAAAGCATATTTTAAGACATAGTTGTGCGCTGATAAACCACTGAGGCAGGCCCCAAAAGGCAGCTCTGTTAACGCTTTATAGGCTCAACGCTGCGTGCAGGGCATGCAAATGGCCAGCAGATGATGCACAAAAGGGTTACAGCCGGACAGCCAAGCAGGCAGCAGGCAGCAGGCAGCGGGCAAGTCGACCCCCTGCGGCCAGTGAGTGTTTATGTCAACTGCACGGCTGATGACAGCCATAATTCTGCTGGCAACACAGAAAAAAGGGAAGGTAACCAGATTCCAATCAGGCGGCCAGAGCCAGTCTCTGGGCCCAGTTAACAGCGCCTTGGTATAAATAAGTGCAAAGCGTCAACGCCATGGGCGCAAAGCTGTTATCGCCATCGCGCTGCCAGTCCAGAGGGGGGCGCACTGGATATTTAGTGAGCCAAGTGTCGACATCGACACTCGACTGCCAGCGGAATTGGAGCCACTCGACGCGGTGGTCACGCCATCGAAATGTTACCAAAGCCGAAGCTGAAATTGTAGCAGCGGAAGCGGAGCCCCAGAGCCCCGCACTTAGCTGAATAGCTCCCACGGTAGTAAGTAGCAGCTCCTGCTATTGAGCACCTCTTGGCCGAAAAGGCCAGCCAAATTACGCTCGCCGAGGCTCTTTCTCATGCACTATGGGAACAGGCGGCGCACAATGGCCAGAAAACGCTTCTAATTTCATTTCGGGGCGCTTCCTGCTCCAAATACGTGAAATCTAGTGCCCCGCACGCAAACAGCCAATTAAGTTCAAATGAGTGGCGGCTACACTGAGACAATTTTCGGAGACAAAATTCGAGTTGAGTGAGATGGAAATGAAGAGATGAGAAGAGAGCTTCAATTCACATTTAAGTTAGTTAAAGTAACTGGACTTCAAGCTCAATTCAATTAGCTAAAACCAACTCACAAGTATTTGCGCTCAGTGCACACTGATCTCGCACAGTTGCTGACAGTTCACCCACAATGTTTATGGGCAAATTATGCATGGAAATAAATCAATAGAGGCTCATAGCTGCATTATGCATTACAAATCAGTTGCATTTTGTTGTGCGGCCCACAATATTGAAAAATTATTATAGAAAATCGTTAAAGTCAAATCTGTGGCACACACACACGCGCACAGACACAGATTGAGATACTGTATCTTTGAGATACATGTGTAGCAGTCAGCGTGAGTCACTCGCCGCGTTGATTTATCTCGGCTAAAGCAGTTGAGGCGTTGAAATTGGGCGCAAATCTAATTGTATCTGCAAGACACATGCGAGCGAGTATCCATTGGCATTTGCATTGACAGCAGCGGCAGTTGCAAAATGAAGTTATATGAGCAAACTGACTGCCGCGACCCGGTCCCATAAGTCACCCAGAGTCTGTGGCAGCAGGCAGCAGGCAGCAGGCTGGGATCTTGACTCCGCTTGTTCGCTCGCCCGCCCGCTTTAATTAACATATGCTAACAAGTTGGCCCAGGCCGCACTTTGTCACTTCGAGAGCCGCAGCCAGCCAGACTTGGGGGTGGGCCTAAGTGGTTTTTAAATGAAATTGATTTCGATTGCTGCTCGAGCACATGCAACTCTCGTGCATTTAATTGTAATGAGATCATTGCCACACAATCAATTTACTCATGCCCCTATTTATAACTCTTATGCTACAGCCACAACCTAACGCAAGAAAAGGGCGTCGCTTGTTGCATAATTAACAGTTGCTGCCATTAATCGTTGCTGGCTGAGCTGTTCTCAAAACTTGCTGCATATCAATGAAGTTTTCCACGGGCATCAAGAGTCGAATGTAACCAGAAAAGTTCTGTACATATTGACATCAGTCTGTATGGATTGAGATATAGTTCATTGATCAGAGATAATATATAATATAATAGATCATGTCTTCTATTTTCTATTTCAAGTCAAGTGCAACTCAAGTTCAAGGTGCTGCGTGTTTCTCATACTCTCCAGCCACTAATAGCCGCGCCATATAGCTGCTCGTGTGATCGAGTTTTGTTCACAGAATTTGCCATATAATTTGTAAGCTGCATTAATTAAATACATGCATATACTTATACATACAGACCCTGATTGAAACTCCCCCACACATGTTTCTAGTTGGCTCTGGTCGATGACGTCGTCGCCATGTCATCTCCCGCTCCCAATCCCAGCGGTCCCTACGTGCTGCCGTCTAGTTCCGTTTGCAGCGACTGGCATTAGAAGCTGTAGCTAGAGCTGGGCTACACACATCGAGCGATAGATAATAATAGATTTTCTCACGCTTGATATTTCAGGCAGTGAATGACGTTAACAATGTGTGCAAGCCGACGAGATACGAGTGCGACTCAGGCCTAGGTGCAGTGGCAGTGCCAGGCGGGCGGCGGGCAGTGAGAGGCATTGGCCAGCGGGCGCGTCGCCCGGAAATCGCATTTGCGGTGCACAGCGGCAGCTGTAAGTTTAGATATTACGTGCGATTGCGGCAAAAATATTAATAAATGAGCCACAAATGCGGCACTCGGCACTGGCCTGGAGCCTGGAGCTGCAGTGGGGCTGGGCTAATATTTTTATTGGAAGCATAATGATTTGCATGATTTGGCAAAACACTGGCAGCTTCACTTGCACTTCACACCTGAGCAGAGACACTCAGCAGGTCACGTAATTGTCGCTCAACGGAGGCGGAGGCGGAGGCGGAGGCGGAGGCGGAGGCTGGGCCCCCGGCTGCATCTTCGCGCCGCTCGGGGCCAGGAATTTTGTATGCATTTAAGGCACTTAGTCATGCTCAAGTGATTGCTAAACTAGTTTAGCGATTTCCCAGTGGGCAATTCCAGCTTTTAAAACTTTCAAAACAATGGCAAAAATATATAATCAAAGAATATTAAAATTGAACTTTAGCTCGAGCCGGATCTATCCCACAGCCGATGCAACTGGCTTAATTGAATGAAATTGCAAATGCACCTGAGTTATTGAGTTATTCAACAGAAATGCCAACCATGTGTGAAGAGCAATGGATACTTTAATTGGAACTATAAAATAGGTGAGCTCAGCTAACGCCGCTCGCTCGACTAAGCCGCAAAACAGGGGATTTAGCGAAATTAATCAATAATATGTGCAATGGGCAATAATTATTGAATATCAGGTAAACACCATAGTTCCTTGGAAATGAATTGTTAGGAATATATTGAGGAATTCAGGTAATGAATCAATCTACGGTGTGAGCTTGAGTTATTACAAGAAAATTTACCACAGGAAGGCTTAATTTTTATTTTTATATATTATATATTATTATATATATTAAATATTATTATATAAAAAATATATTTTTAAGCATTTTATACATATATGTTTAATATTTTTATTTTTTAATATATTTAATATTTTTTATAAATTATAAATTAGTTAATATATTAATATACAATAATCTTTATGAGTAAATATTTTTATATAAGTTGTTTTTATATTTATTAAAATTAATATTGTTTTACATATTTAACTTATTTATTTTTATATTTTTTTTTATTATATATTATTTAATATATATAATAAAATATATATTTTTAAATTATTATATTCATATAAATCACATAATATTTTTCCATTAATATCACTTTGAAGCACTTCAATTTGTTGACCCAAAATAAAAAGTACTTCCCAAACTAGCATGCTCCATAAAGGAAACAGTTTGCAGCCATAAATAGCTCAAATTTGTTTATAGTGCAACAAAAGCTCAGGTGCTGCTTGCAGGTCCCACAGCAGTTGCTTGGGCTTGAGCTGCCCCCAGTTCATTGCATATGCACAGCACGCGTTTGTTTAATTTCTATATTTTCATTGACACAATTTGCTGTCTAGTTTGGAAGTCATCAGCCCAACGGATGGCGGACCACACACGAGCCACAGCTGGGCCGCGCCCACAACTTGGCTGTGACCCGCGCGCAGTTCCCGTGGCTGGGCTCAGCTTGGCTGTTCGTTTGTCTTTAGCACATGCATCACAAAAGTATGATTTAGACGTTTATTAAACCCTAAACAATAGCCGCGGCCCCTGGCGATGTGTTTCGGGAGGCGTAAGCTTTCATTTGTGGGAATTCAAATTAGAGGAACATCTTGACAAGTTTGTTTGCCTTTCGGATTTGTCGAGTAGTTAGCACCTGGCCAAAGCAGTTCTGACAAAAAACAAACGAACTAAAAACAAAACAAACCATTGACCTCGCACGCTCTCTCCCTCTCCCTCTCCCTCCCTCTCTCTCAGTCACTGCGTGGGATCATTCAATGAAAGAAAGTGCCTGGCAGATGTTGCTAAATTCGTTAGCCGTAAACCGTTAACCGTTTGCCATAAATACTAAACGCCCTTACACTCTAATGCCCTGCTGCTCCCGAGTCCTCAGTTGTGGTCTACGCACAGAGCTGATATAACTTACAACAGCAGCGGCCCAGAGCGCTCTGCTCGAGTCGCCCCAAAAGCCAAATTGTTTTTTAAAAGCACCATTTTTATTACGTCTGATAAGTGATCTCGCGACATTTTCAATTTTAATAGGGTCTCCCAGGTGCCCGGGCAGACTTACAAAGCGACTGACTGCGCCCCCACACACACACACACACACACACACAGCGAGGCAGCATCCACAGAGAGTGTCCGGCTTGGGGATCATTTGTCGTTGCGTTAATAAAATTGCATTGAGTCGCATTTGAAACTGCTTTGGCGAGGTCGGCTCGGTCGGGCGAGTGGAATCTTGGGCTCGTTTCGCTTTGGCGGTGGTCACCACACAGACAACAACGGCACAGACTTGGCCATTATTAATAATGCCATGCAACGCTGTGGTGGGCACTGCCAGACCCAACTGAGCGCAGTTGATGAACCGTGAGATACCCTCGAGGCAACTCCTCCAGCTGCACCATAAGTATATGAGAAATCGACTCTAGTCGGACTCAGCATACCCCTTGCGCTGCTGTGTGTGCTGGGCATCCAGCAAGAGGTCACCTGAAAACATTGCAAATAAAACGGCAACCATTTTTAATATGATTGTGTGTCATCTTAAGCCCACTGCCTCGACTGGGCATCTGCCTGCTCTGTGGCTAGAGCCTGGGCCTGTGTTCATGTGTTGCCATTCGGTTACTCAAATTATCAACATGCTTGGGCACCCGGCTTGGCACCGTTCCGTTCCATTGTGCACTGGCCTAGCAGCCGGCTTTGGGTGTCGATGATAATTTTTCATGCGATGAGCATTTAGAGCCTCACGCGCCCCTCGGCCCGCATTGCCTATCAGGTGGCCGGTTAATGGGTTCGTCTAAATACTAGCCGGGCCTGTTGGCCGCCGGTGAAAATGGGCGATAATCCGTTTTGACAAATTTGAGTACACGGCCCACAGTGCCAGCCGGCACAGAGCGGTCAGAGTTCAGCTGGAGAAATTTGTTTGTTTTTTCGCAAGCAGCGAGCCAAACATGAATGTCATTGTCCCCAATGTGCTTCCGTTCCGTTCGGCCCAGCACTGAGCTGAGAGCATTAGCATGCAGCACAACCAACTGAGAAGCAAGACAAATCAAAATGCATGCATATGATTACGAGAGAGAGGGAGAGGGAGAGGGAGGGAGAGGGAGAGGCACACACACGCACACACAATCACAATTGAATCGAATCAAGATATCAACATTATGCGTAGGGCTACTGAAATTCTTAATAAAGATAAAGTCTGGCCCAAAAGCAGATTGACGGTTTGAAAAAGGACCTCTCTCTCTCTCTCTCTCTCTCTCACTCCACCTCTACGCTCTGTGAGCCACAGTCTCATCACGTACGAAGCGTGAGCAAACTTTAAGTTAGATTAATCGCCGTCGACGAGCTGCATGGAAACTGCATTGATTATGGGCAGACAAGAATAAAACACAACAACGAAGCCTTAACAGAAAATTATGAAGTCAAAGAAATGTCAAAACGAAAGGATATGCGCATTTCCTTTGGTGAGTTATGCGCCATTTCCGGTTAGCTAAATATGATTGGTGAGTTGAACTGAAGAAGTGATTCGCAGTTGAGATTTATATGTGCGCCCTACAGAACAGCTTAGAATTGATTTATGCATTTGCACAAATAAAAAGTGAACAAAGGCGAGTGCGCAGAGGAACGAGATGAAGAAGCCAGCTAATTGTCTGCCTCGGGTGCCCACCTACCGTTTCTGCCTAACAGAAGATGTGCCCACAGCTGTCTAGCTGTCTGGCTGTCTGACTATCCCGCTGCCTGTGTGTTGACTCTTCGCTTGTCCAACATAAAGACATAATATCGTAAATAGATCACTTGCAGTTAGTCAGCTCGCACCTACCGATGCCGATCAGGTGGCCATTTGTGTGGTCCCTGCGGATGGCAGAGCCTGGCGCCAGTTTGACAGTTTTTTCTACTTTTATTTTGGGTTCTTTGTGGTTTTCCTGTGTGTGTTTTTTAGGCGAATTTTCCTTCAAGCATTTCCACGAAAATAAGTTGTTATAAATTGAACACAAATCAAGTTCGTTGCCTAAGTCTTTTGTTTGGCGACAGTGCGCGCGCATAATGAGTGTGTGAGCGTATGTGTGTGTGTGTGTTTTATTAATTTTCCGCCAAGCATTTTCACAAAATTATTCCAACCTTGACAGCAAAGCTGCTGAAAATCGTATTTGAAAACAAATAAAAGAAGAAAAAAACATGAAAATTAACCCAGAAAAAAATTTTAAATCATTTTTTTCTCTTTTAATTTGTACGTATTTTGTCGAGGCATAAACAATAAGACAAAAGAACGGCGCCAAGCTCTCGCGTGCGTGTGTGTGTGTGTGTGTGTGTGTGCTTGTTAAGTTTGTCATGCGCATGTGCTTAGGCCCAATGAGTCGAACGTCTTAGAGAAACAATGCAATCTAGAAGTGTGCCAGGCCAAGAGACGTTGTGGCCACAGCTCCATGGACGATTATGATGCAACGACATTTGCTAGATTATTTCGAGCCAGATGCCAATCAAGGCTGTTTCCTCTGCAATTGTTTATAATTTCTGCTGCGCTGCCCCGCTGTAAGGTCGCACCGCTGGCAGTCAAGCGCCCAATTTCACCCGCTTAAAGTGAGGCACACGCCAGGCCGAGCAATTGACAGACTGTGGCAATTGACGTTGCACTCGAAGTCTCTGCTCCCTGACCGCCGCCCGCCACCCGCCGCCCGCCGCCACGCCACTGGCACCTTCAACTGCTGGGCAATTATGCCCCCCCGACATGGCTATAGTTGGCTGACTTGTGTGATTTTTGTTTATTTTTTTTTATTTTCAGTGACACAGAAACTGAAATTGTGCATTGTTCAGCAGTCCGTCCGGCTGGCTGGCGGGCTGGCTGGCTGGTTGACTGTCTGTTTATCGTTCGCTCGCTCGCTAATGACTTGCTCCCCATATCTGAAGGTCAAGTTAGGGAAGTTATTGTCGACGCTTCAGTAATTTTGCCCAAAGCTCCACATTGAACATTTATTATTATACAATTAATTGCCTTAAGCCGCTCTCATATCGCATCGCATCGCATTGCTATTGCCTTTATACTTTGTCAAATCTCATTATTAATATCATCAAAAATTGTTGGAGCGTTCGATTTTAATAGCCATCCGCAACCCTCAACTACGCCTGCCAACTGTGTTAAGGTAAAGGCCCCCACCTTAGCTAGAAAATTAACAGATCGTTTTAGAAACCACAAGAAATTCCATGACTAATCGCCGCGAGGTGTCAACAACTCGTGCAGCTACTAGCAGCAACCATGTCCGTAATAAGCTGGGATACCACAAGTTATATCATGGCTATATATAAGAGCGAATTCATTTGTAGAGCTCTCGATTCGCTGAATTCTGATACCCAGCAGGCGGGCGAAAGGCAGGGTATGCGAGACTTGTCTGGAACTCTATTTTACACTTAACTGATTGCTGTAGATAACTGTTGAAAGAGGGTATATACAATTCTAGATACTCTATTCATCTCTTCATCTATTTGATTTTCTCTTTAGTCATTTGTATTCGCAGGGTATTTGCTCGTTAGCCCCGCACTTCTGCTTGGCTTTGCGGTCACAAATATCTAAGTAGCTCGAACTCGAAATTGATTTCAGCTTGTTGCTGTTTGTTTACTCAAGTTTTTGTTGGAGGGGGAGCACCGCTTAAGGAGTTCGCGTTAAGCTTTGGCTGTGCACTTGGGCACTTGGGTCTGGGCTCTGCGTAAGCGCGGTGGCTCTGGGGCGGCTTAAGCTCGAGACACTTGGGATAAATATTGCGGTCGTCGGTTAAGAATAATATTTTTCTTTAACTTCGCTTTCGGGCATTTTTCCCTTTATTTTGCGCATATCTTTGAGCTAATTTTTATGGAATTGGTTGGGCTTGGCTGTCTGTGTGTGTGGGTGTGTGTGCGTGTGCGTGTGCGCTTCGCCATTGAGGCGCTTTCAATTAGGCTCAGACCGACTTCAGAGCAGACAATGAACCTCAGACAAAATCATGACAATGCCCATCGAATGATGAATCATGTCAATGTTTGCTCGTCGCGCTCGTGCTCTGAATTGCTTTTCTCCGTATTATGCACACAGAGCGCGGAACAAAAGCGGGCTATTTATAAAGAAGTGGCCATATATACTGGCGATATACACTGATATCTTTTCTCTTGCTCTCCGTCATCCTCCTACTAAAAAGTGTTTATATGAATACGTTTTATTTATTACGAATCTATCTTCTCGCCTTCCGCTTTCAGTTTTTCCTCATGCTAATGTCATCGATTCGTGCGTTTTCTTTTGCTCACGTCTCTGCGATGGTTTTTCCCGGAGCTTCCCATCTTTTTATGTGTCTTACACAGATGCAACACTTTGTCATCTGTTGTCCAAAGTCGGCTATCGATCTTATTGCTCCACACTTACTTCCAGGCATCGTCATATGTTGCAGCGGAAGCGCAGGGTGCCCTGGGCTAGGCTGGGCTATGCTCCCCTCCCGCTGCCACTTCCTTCCAGCTCGCTGTCATCCAATAAAAACGCGCTGTTGCATCCTCGCGGACAGGCGACGGACGACGGCAGCAGCAACAGCTGTTCGGGCCGCAGCAACATTAGAAATTATTACCCCAGATATCCGATAGTCCTAACTGATTGTCAATGGCCATAAATATGCCCAGTGCCATGAATGAGCGACAGAAATATTAATGGTAATAATGCATACGAATCAGGTACTCAAATCAATGCAGCCAACTGCTGCGGGCCACGGCCCGAACCTTAGCCCCTGGACCTATGCAACTGGCACTTTTTTACCCAGTGATAGACGGAGTTGCAGTTGCCACTGCAGTTGCTGTCGGAGTCATCAACTTAGAATACTAATTCGGTGCGAGCGCGAGGCAGGGCACCGGATGCGATGACATTTGGCCAACAGCAGTAGTGAGAGAAACCCTTACCAATTATTCGATTGCCAGCAATAAAAAGCTAATAAAGAACGTCTCGGACTCTACTCGCCTCGACTCGTCTCGTCTCGTCTCGTCTCCGCTCGTCTACGCCCCAAGCTGACAAGTTGTTGCACTTGCCTCGTTTTCTTTTTAAGCGGCGTTTAACAATTCATAAATGGTTCGACCACTGACGCCACTCGTCCACATCCATGTCTGCGTGCACCCTCCCTGCTGATCCACGGCCCGTGGTACACTTTAAGGCCGGCAGGCTGCCCCGTCTGTGTCGCTCCCTAGGGAAGTAGTTCAGACTGCCGGCGTCGGCGTCGCATGGCCGTTTACGTATGCAAAACTAGTTTTATTTTTAGGGCCATGTCTGGGAATCGAAGCAGCCCGAAAACAGATCCACCAAATCCAAAAACCAATGCAACAATTGTTGTGCCATGCACTCCCGCAGGGGAGGGGAGCCGAATAACAACGCAACGACATTTTGCGTGTTGGACAAATTTGTAGCTGCTGCCTGATCACGTTTTAATTGTACAACCACTTGGAGCTGGAGCTGGAGCTGGAGCTGGAGCTGCAGCGGGAGCTGGTAGACTGGCGCCTAGGCAGCTAATTAACATGGGATGCGGTAGTCTTTTTTCGCTTCTGGGTCTCCGTTTCAATTTTGGTAGCTGCTGTGCCCATTCACACTATGGCAGAAGGCGTTTTTACTTTCTTAAATCGTTTTTAATTGTTTGTCAAATGGGGCAATGTGAAGCCGATAGACCGCATTTGATAAGAGCCAAAGATCTCTCGCATCGCCCCTCCCGCCCTCCAGCTCGCTCAGCCCCCTTTCGGCGGGACAATCTCTCAAGGGTCAGACTCAGCCCAAATGATTGCGATTGTTATGCTTGGCATTTAATTGCCTTGTAAATGGTTGGCTGGCCGCTGGCCGCTGTCCGCGCTGTCCCACCGGTAGCGGGCAGCCGATTGTTGTCGTTGCTGCTGTCGTCTTACGCAGTCTCAACATGCCACAAGTTGCACGCATTTCTGAGCCAGTCAGCAGTCAGCGGCAGTTAGCAGTTCGGCATCTGTTGTTGTCGCTGATATCGAGCTATATCGACTGGCTACCGATTTTGCACCTGTTTTTTTCGTACGTATATGTATGTATATTCGCAATGTTCGCTGGTTGATCCCGTTGATAATGCGTATACATAAAACTAGCATGCCACAGTCGTTTAGCTGCGGAAATGAGTCGCCAATTCCAGCGAATAAAACAAAAGACTTAGGCAACGAACTTGGTCGCACCTCGACTCGAGCCCGCTCCATTGGCCAGCGGCCAAAGCACGCCACGCCGCGGCACGAACCAGCCGCTCGAACTTGCAACGGTAGCACACAACTCTAAATTATATATAAAGCACATGTCACCACGCACATCCGTGCATACAAATGATGCAGCCTGAGAGGTGAAGCGAGGCGCCCGCCGAGGCTAGCAATCAATGGACAACTTCTAGACATGCGCAGGGCACAAACCAAACTCAAAACAGGGCGCGGCTCCTTGTTGCTCTTTCCCTTTTGCCTGAATTATGCAAACGACTGTGCGCAATAAGCAAATGCAATTGCAACTTGGACAGCCTGAAGATGGGGCCGAACCCTAGAATCTGAAGAGACTATGCTGATAGACATAGATATAGATATAGATATAGATATAGATATAGATATAGATATAGATATAGATATAGATATAGATATAGATATAGATATAGATATAGATATAGATATAGATATAGATATAGATATAGATATAGATATAGATATAGATATAGATATAGATATAGATATAGATATAGATATAGATATAGATATAGATATAGATATAGATATAGATATAGATATAGATATAGATATAGATATAGATATAGATATAGATATAGATATAGATATAGATATAGATATAGATATAGATATAGATATAGATATAGATATAGATATAGATATAGATATAGATATAGATATAGATATAGATATAGATATAGATATAGATATAGATATAGATATAGATATAGATATAGATATAGATATAGATATAGATATAGATATAGATATAGATATAGATATAGATATAGATATAGATATAGATATAGATATAGATATAGATATAGATATAGATATAGATATAGATATAGATATAGATATAGATATAGATATAGATATAGATATAGATATAGATATAGATATAGATATAGATATAGATATAGATATAGATATAGATATAGATATAGATATAGATATAGATATAGATATAGATATAGATATAGATATAGATATAGATATAGATATAGATATAGATATAGATATAGATATAGATATAGATATAGATATAGATATAGATATAGATACAGATATAGATATAGATATAGATATAGATATAGATATAGATATAGATATAGATATAGATATAGATATAGATATAGATATAGATATAGATATAGATATAGATATAGATATAGAAATAGATATAGATATAGATATAGATATAGATATAGATATAGATATAGATATAGATATAGATATAGATATAGATATAGATATAGATATAGATATAGATATAGATATAGATATAGATATAGATATAGATATAGATATAGATATAGATATAGATATAGATATAGATATAGATATAGATATAGATATAGATATAGATATAGATATAGATATAGATATAGATATAGATATAGATATAGATATAGATATAGATATAGATATAGATATAGATATAGATATAGATATAGATATAGATATAGATATAGATATAGATATAGATATAGATATAGATATAGATATAGATATAGATATAGATATAGATATAGATATAGATATAGATACAATAGCCGCAACTCGCACCCATCTCCAAGGCAATTATTATTGAGGCACTTGCAGCTCAGCGCAACGCAATAACAACAACAGCCAATGCATATGCACCACAGCGAGCAGTGGTCAATGCTGCACCACCACCACCACCACCATCGCCAAGAACAAGAGCTCTATTTGGTTGGCTTTGATCTGGCACCGCGCCGACATCGCAGCGACTGGGCCGCATTCATTGAAGCCAGCGCGCGCCTCACTGACACCTTCACTCACAAATGGTCTAAAAGGCCGCTCGGGCCATTAGCCAATATAACTGCCACGCAACGTTTTGTATTTTATCATGTCTACAAAAGTCAAAAAGCCATATTACATCATAACGCACCAAGACAGATCCGACACGGAGTCAGCGTCGGAGTCGGAGTCGGAGTCGGGGCAGGAGTAGGAGACGCGATTTGGGTTGAAGCTGAACGCCGATTCGTTTCGTGCCTAAGTGGCCTTTTCGGGTAGAGAATAAAAAAATAAAAAACGGGTTAAAAGCAGTTCAAAAACTGTTCTAATAACAAGCTGGAAAAGACTATTTTCTTACTCGGAAAACCCAGTGCGGTAGGCAGGGAAAATTGTTTGCATTTGTCAAATAGTTTTGTCGGCAAACGGCTTGATTTTTGTTGTTCTCGCTTTTCGTTTTTCAACTGACCGACGCGGCGCGCATCCTTACCAAATGGTTGGCAAACAATACGTGGGCCAAGTTGGTCTAATAAGCCGCACTCTCGCCCAGATCATGTTGTGCAAACAGGCCCGAGAGACGGACAGACAGATAGGCCGATGGGTAATGGGCAATGGGCTGAAAGGGCGGAGGCTGTCCAGAAACCAAACAGGAATCCCGCCTAACAAGCTGGTGCCATGGGCATGAAAGGAGTTTATTGTGCGACGCGTCGTGTCGGTCACTTTGAGTGTCATAAAAAAAATGTGAAAAAAGCTGGAGAATAAATGATGAGCTCAAGTATACCCTGCAATGGAAGACTGTTCGAAGAGGCCAGATATAGATAGAGAAAAGAGACAATTCCAAGAGCTGTTAACTGACATGGCAAATGTAGATCTGCCAGTCAGAGATACCCCGTGTTAACCTTTTACGACTACAGGGTATACACAACAAAACAGAACACACAGCGCAGGAGTTAAAAAGTTAAAAGCCAGCTAAACAAAACGTTCGCTGCTCGCGTTTGTGTTGACCAGCTAGAGCAGTTAATTAGAATGTGCCGAAGAGTTTAAGCCGCAGCAACATCAACGGCCCTCGGCTGATGACGAGGGCCACAAGTGCCTATGCTGAGCTGCTGAGGTGCTGAGGTGCTGAGTCGCTCAGCGAAGTGCGCTAGACAAACAATTCCCGGCTGGCTAAAGGCGGCTTGATTGAGTGCCTCGAGCGCTCTGGCTCTCTCTCTCGGGCTTGGCTTTGGCTTGCCGATCTGCAGCTCTGCATATGAAAAGTCCAAAGTCAAGTATAAAAATCAAATCAAGTCATTGGCAGCCAGCAGCCAAGTCCGCATGCACTCAGCTCGCTCTGGAGTCGACTCTCGAACAATGGCACCTTGGCTCTGCCCGGGCTCGACTCATGCTGTGTGCCGAGCCTTGGCAATATTTACCAAATGTCAATGCAGAAAAAAGCAAAGTGTAAGCTGCACTGCTGAAGAGCTATAAACATGCATATGCAAAGCGAATGCCAAATGCGCTCTTCAAGATTTGGCTGAAGATTCTCTGCGGCATCAACTGGCCTGATCGCCCCGAACACTCTTTAGTTGAGCAGGCCCATTCCAGTTAGGGTATGCGGCGAAAAGAAGTATAAAAAATATCACTTAACACAGGCGCAAACGATCGCGCACGTTTGGTAATGGATCACACGATCTGCGAGGCTGCAGCTGAGAGATTCGAGCTGGCTGCAGCCAGGCCAAGAAGTGCATGTGGCCTGGTTGGGTCGGCTGCTTGCCAAGTAAGTGACATTGACAGTGACACTGCTGCACAGCTTCCAAGCGGCTGCCTGCCTCGCTGGCTGCTGGCCTGGTCTTAATACGTGCACTAAGCATATCAGTTAACCATACAATAAACCGTGCCTCGTTCGGCTAAGTGTTGCGAGCTGCTGAAGAAGCTTTAAGTGTCAGTGCCGCTGATTGCTGGGCCAAGGTGTTCTCCTTTTCCTTCTCTTTTTTTTTTTTTTGGGCAGCGACACACACGGAGTACACATGGAGGCTGGCTGGCCTAATGAAGCGCAATTGCTCAAGCCTTTGCCACCTGCGACAACAGCTGCTCAACTCCCTCTAATGCCTTAGTCTGCTCTCCCCCTTCCCCTTCCCCTTCCACTTCCCCTTCTAATTCCCCCACTCTAAGCCCACATTTACACTAATTTAATGAGCTACAACATAAATTTTTGTCGAGCGATCGGCCCCTGCTGCGGTGGTCGTTAGTCTCCGAGTGTTGGGTTACCAGCGACGCGATTCCCGTAAACTGGGAAAAAGCAATATTTGAGTTCTTTACGAGCTATCAAAATCACTTGTGGACCACAGGGCCTCAAAGTCTAATTTCGTTACCAAACTGAACTAAGGCCAACAAGATAAGGCGAACACTAAAAAGCAGAAACACAAGCAAATGGCCAGATCTACACTGCGATTGCGATAAGCATCTCGCTGGACTCGTTAGGAACATCGTTCGAAAGGTGCTGGAAGCACAAATTAATATTTGTGGTGCTGGCAGCCGTGTGCGGTCTGTGGTCCTGTTGCGTTCCAGGGGGCCCAGCACACGAGAACAGGCCACAGACAAAAGGACATCATCAGCCAGAACAATGGGCAAATTTGTCGTTAAGAGTGGGCTCTGCTGCGCGTAGAGAAAGTCAGGCCAAAGGATTTACGCGCAGGTCAAAGCAAAGCGGATACAGATACCAGGGCCACAGATGGATGCTGGCATGCGTAAGAGCTCGACTTGAGCTTGACCCGCGAGTTCACTGGACACGCACTGAAGTCGAGCCAAGAAATGATCAAGACACAAGAGACTCTGGAGAATGGAGGCAGCAGCATGGAGGGTTCAGACTGTGGCTGAGATCTGTGGGTAACGTTGAGCATCGTACCTTAATCGCTGCATTTTAATCGACACGCAAAGTTCGTTTAAGTTAAATAAACGTTTAAACGAGAACACGGCGAACGGGGCGAACAGCAACAAGCGAATGGCATGCGCTGCACGCAGCTCGAAAGGGCTCCGGCCACAGCCAACAACAAGCAACTTGGGAACTGCGAACTGCGAACTGTGACTGGCAGCTGGCAGCTGCAGAGGCCAGAGCCATAGCCAGAGCCACAGCCAGAGCCAGAGATTTGGAGTGCGTGCGCTTGGCTCTGGGTGTGTACGAAATGTTTAAATTAAGCTGGATATCAAGTGCACCAGATCACTAATTACCAGCGCCAGCCCAAGCCAAACTTTGGCCAAAGAAGAAGCAGAGAGAGAGAGAGAGAGCAACTCCTCTTGAACTCGGACTTCGTGTGAGCCAAGCGCCGGAGTCAAGTTTACTTTGCTGGCCATCCAAAATCAATAAAGATCGTTCCCAGATTGCGGCCCGGTGTTTGCTTAACTTTCGGCTGCCCTTAAATGGGTTAACGTTTGCTGTGAAACAATGGAACTGACCGTTACCTGATAGCTTTTGACGGCATTCAAATGCAGTAACTCAATTTGATGTGTGTGATCGCTTGACTAGAGATAGCTGGCCCCAAGCACCCCAGCTATTACATGGAACTGACCAGATTTAGGCTTAACTGATAGAGACTTTATGGAGTCATTTAAATGATATTTAATTTAAACGACATTTAATATTTAGTTCAATTTAAATGAAAACATAAATAATAAATAAATAACTCATATAAATAAATATCAAATCAGAGTCTGGCTAGCATTGTTTAATATATTTCTTCTGCTGATATTTAATTAATTTAAATGACATAAAATATTTAAATCAATTTAAATTTAGTTATAAATAATGTTAAATAAATAAAAATTTAGTTATAAATAATAATAAATAAATAACAAATATAATTGTAAATAATAATAACTAAATAAATAGGAAATCAAAGAGTATGTCTAGGCATTTCTTTATATATATCTACTGCTGATATTTAATTCATTCATAAATGACATTTAATATTTAATTCAATTTAAATGTAGTTAATAATAGTAATAAATAAATAAATAATAAATGAAAGAGTCTGTCTAGGCACTGCTTTATATATTTCTGCTTCTGTTTCAATAGTGATTATGCATACTGTATAACAATTACTTCCTGCATTGTCTGCCTGACACTTGCTTCAAGCTTATCTTAATAATATGATCTCGCCTCTTCAGCACACACACACACACACACACTGACAGCTGTCTACAAACAGATATGACATAGCATCCATATACTTAGTTTGTTTTGACTATTTGTCAGACAGCGTAACACGCCCCAAACATGGCCATTGCCATAGTCCATAGGAAGCTATGGCCAGTAATTAAGGCCGCTACCGGACACAGCCACGACCGTTCGTTCGAGTTGGAAGGAATGTTAAAGTTATAGACCCACAATCATGTTTTGCATAATTTCTCATTAAAAACATGTTTCCATTATCGTCTGTCAATATTTTTTCGTACGCTGTCAGTTTCAAATGCAAATTCTTAACGGCAATTGATTGGATGATGCATTATAAGAGCTGCGCGCCAAGCAATTAAATATATAATTTATAATAAGCACACGCTCCTAACTATCTATCGACTGGCAGCTGCTGCCCCTGCCCCTGCCCCTGCCCCTGCCACTGCTGTGCACTATTTTTAAAGATGTGCTCATAACTTCGCCCTGGACTCCCCGCCCAGCCCAGCTTATATCTATATCTCAGTCTCTGAGTCGTAACTCTATTAATAATGCATCTTTCATGGCGCATACATAATAAAGCATCTTAAAGCGTTTAAATGCCTCTCAACGCTCAAAAGGTTGGAGTTGAGGCCCAGCGCTTTGGCGTCTGGCGCCAATGGGCCACGTAATATGATCGGACCCGCTTCTTTTCGGTTTTCGGTTTTCCGTTTTTCCAATACATTTATTTTGTCTCAGTGCATTTTTGGCGCCTGCATTTTGACAGTCAATAAAATTTTGAAATGTTATACTTTTCATTTTTGTTGTTTTTTTTTTTGTTTTCCATGTCGCATCGATTTTATTATGTTTGTCTTTTGTTCTCTAAATGGCTTTTTGATTGGAGAGATTGGAGCAGCGATACAAATGAACCACTTTTTCAGTTTGACAGCTCGAATAACAAAGAAACGGAGTTGAAAAACTATTAGGGAAACAAAAGACTTAGGCAACGAACTTGCCTAGCATACATTTGACTTGATATATAGCTCTATTTCTCTACAAATTGATTAATAAGTCGTTATATGGGCTAAGTTTATCTGTGTCAAGCGAGAAGAATTTGTAGCTTTTCGCCAGAGAATTGCAAGAGAATTGCCCCATCTTGACTTAATGGCATCTAGGGTATTACTGACTCGTCACACTGCAGTTGGTTTATGATTTTGGCTGGCTTTGTCTGTTACTATTGACTGTTTAATAAACTATAAAAATAAATTTAGAAACAATGACGACAAAACACACATCGGAATGTCGATCGAGCGGCAGTTAAGACCAAGAAATAAAAAAAACGCACAATGGCGTGCGCTGGCTCCGCTCAGCTCGCGTCGGCTCAGCCCACCCCACCCTAGTCCCGCTCCCGAGCCGCTCATCATGCATATTGATGACATGCGTTGCTCTCTCGGGTTCAGTTCATTGTTTATTGTCGTCCGTTAAGGCGTCAACTTTTCTGACATAGCCACATTTCACAAAGCTCGTAAACGATATTTTTGCAGGCAGCTCGATCGCGCGATCGGTCGATCGCTCCGACTCGTCGGATTGTCCGATCCTGCATAGTTTTCGTACCATTCATCATTATGGTCTGGGGCAGACCATAAACAAAGTTCGGGGGCGACCGTTCGACTGTCCGACGACTGCCTAATTAAGTGATTAAAATTCTGCCCAGCGTCGAGGCGTATGACTTTTGTATGTGTTAATATAAAGTTTATTATTTGAAGCAGCACGTGGTCAGCGCTGGCAGGCAGTCGGTCTGTAGGCCTCTATTTCGGGCTCAGCGCGAACATCAAGTAGCCCATATAAGCGAGGCGGCCAACCACATGCACTCAGAGAAATTCTTAAAACTCGCCTTAATCTTAGGGATATGAAAACTCTTGATTATCTTAAAAGATGAAGGTCTTCACTGCGCACGAGCATCATGTATGTTTTCTATTCATTCCTTTTCCTTAGTTTCTCTAAGTGTATGCTACTTGTGGCCATAAAAAAGGAGTAAGAATGCCAAACTGATAAAGTTATATAGATATGTGAACTAAATGGCTCCTGTAATGCTTTCCTCTCTATAATCTTCTTCCTTTTCTTGAGTCGTCTTCAGTTTCTCTCAGTGTACTGTGCTGCTGCTGTGCCTTTAATATTCCTATACATATATGAACTCAACAGTTCCTTAGTAGCTTCTCTTTTCCTTTATTCATATTTCCATTCAACTACCCATTCCTTGCATTTCTCTCAGTGTACGCTCTGTCTGTGGCCCTAGGCCCACAATCGCTGGCCCCAGCATATCAAGCAGTGGGGCCTTACGACAAATATCTGTGCGTAACATTTGTGGCATTTTTAATTTACAGCAATCATTGCATTAGACGGCCGACCGGCACTTAAGCATTACTATATCGGTTTTATTATCGCCCATCGCCCATCGGCCAACGTCCATTGCCCATCGCCGATCGCCGATCGAGTTGCAACAAATGTTTCGGTCGCTACGTTGATGAATTTATGCCAACCCATTTGGCGTTGACAACGCCAGCCCCGAGCCCCGCGCCCCGAGCTCCGAGCCACGCCCCATTTGTCGCCCGTGTCTCAGATACAAACGCCACGATTTGAGTACAAAGTAAACTCGCCGCGTGGCAATCAATTCTGGAATGGACTTGATCGTATCATAGCGCATCGCCAGCAATATGGCAGCTATAAAAGCCTCATAGAATTTTGACAGCAAAGGCTGTGGGATGAGAACAAATCGAACTATTGAGTGCCTCAGCTGAACTGCCTATGAATAACGAACTGATTTTCATAGCTATGTTAGTTAAATATATATTCGGAATAACTCCTCCTCAAGGTATTCCTCAATATAACTATGTGAAATAAATTATATTTTCCATATTTATCTAAGATCTTTTCATATTTTCTTTTAAGGGGAAAAATATTCGAAATTTATTATGATAAAAAAATATTTAAAATATATTTTGAGAAAATATTTAGCTCGTCAAACAAATAAAATGAAATATATTATATATAAATATATTATAAACACATATTTTATATTATATATATATATATATAATATAATAATATAGAAAATATATAAATTATAGCATTATTCTCAGCTTCAATTAATGCCATAATTTATATATTTTCTATATTCACTTGCAGAAATATATATCTAAAACCCAATATACTATAAAAATAATCAAATTTATGCCCAAGCTGAAAGCGTAATAAAAACTCAAATATATATTTTTTTCATATTAATTTATTTTGCTTGCATCAATGGAAACGCCAATCTTTAGGACACATACTAAGACTAAAATAGAATACTTAAGACAATAATAAAATCAAACTAGGACTAAACAAATTTATGTACAATACGTTGAGGGCTCCTCTCTTCAGGTGGGTTGGGTTTGCTTATGCTTTTTGATTTGCTTTTCTTTTTTGTTTGTTTTGTTTTGTTTTGCTTGGGGAATGTGTGGGGGCGGGGGTCACATTGTGTTGCTATCAAATACAATTTGCAGTATTAATGTAATTTTTAGAAAACATATTTACAATTAGCGACTGTTAAACAAAAACTTTAAAACTTTTCTCATTTTCATTTTTGTAAAAATAATTTTTGGATTTGAGCTCAATTTTCTGTGTGTGTCTGTGTGTGCGTGTGTGTGTGCTGCAGCTAGCTGTCTCTGTCTAACACTGTGAGCAGCTCTCTCTCTCTCTCTCTCTCGCTCTCAAACCTGTCCATAAAATGTTCAATTTCGACAGCGCAAATCGAATTCAAACCGCACACGAAAAAACTACAGAAAAAAACAAATAGAAGAAAAAATAACAACAACAGCGGCAGCAAATGAGTTGATTGCCTTTTTGGCTCCACCCACAACTAGCCGCACTAGACGCAGACAAAGATGCCGCGCATGGCGCTGGCCGCATTGTGGGTCACAGCGAAGCCACCAAACGGCGGCGACTCGCCGCCAATGGCGTTGAGCTTCTGCCGCTTGACGGCCACCGCTGCCTCGGCTGAGGATGTGGAGCTGTTGCTGTGGCTGTGGCTGTGGCTGCTGCTGTGACTGCTGCAACTGTTGCTCGCGTTGGCTGTGCTGCACTCGGCCTCCAGCTGGCAAAACTTGCGGCGCGGCGCCGTCTCGTGCTCATCCTGCAGACTGCACACGTCGCTGTCATTGAAGCTGTGCACCGAGCTGCGCGACGCTTTCATGCTCAGGTCCATGGGGCCGTCTTGGGCGGCAGCGGCGGCTGCCGAGGCCGCTGCGTGCGCGGCGACCGTCTCGCCGCCAATCGAGCACACGGAGACAGGTGAAAGTGATTGCATCTTGGCTGTGAAGCTCAGCGGGCTGCTGCTCTGCGATTTGCTGCTCGGTGTGGGCGAGGCGGAGTTCGAGTGGGAGTTGCAGTTGGAGGCGGAGATGGAGATGGAGCTGGACGCAGCAGCTGGCAGCAGCTGCGCTGGCGGCGTGGCACGTATGGCAACTGGTGTGTGAATGGTGTGTGGACTCTGACTGTGGCTGTGACTGTGACTGAGGCTGTGGCTGTGGCTGAGGCTGAGGCTGTGCTGCGACTGCACGTCATCGTCAGCGCCCAGGCAGACGTCAATGGGCGACGCCGCTGGCTGTGGCTGCTGCTGGTGCTGCCGGACAGCGGTGGGCGGCGTATAACGGCTCTGTGACTCGACCGAGGCAGCGGAGTCCACGCTCTGGCGATGCTTGTACATCTCCTGGCGGTAGGCAGCGTCGGCAGCGGCCGCCGCAGCGGCGCTGGCGTGGTAGCCCGGGAAGAGCAGATGCGGCGACAACTGGAACGCCGACTGTGGTGTGGCCATCATGCTGAAGAAGGGCAGCGCGGCGGCGGCAGCGGCCGCATCCGCCGGATGACGTGCTCCAAAGTGCTCCGGCAAGTGGTAGCCGGGATAGCCGAGCAGCGGTGGCAGGTGAGGATGGCGCTGTTGCTGCTGCTGCTGCTGTTGCTGCTGGTGCTGCTGATGCTGCTGTTGCTGCTGCTGCAAGTGGGCGGCCAGATCGCCGAATCCGGGAGAGCTCATGGGCGAGCCCGTGCCGTGGCCGGGCGCCTTGCCAGCGGCCGCTGCAGCGGCCTGCTCGTGCTCCTGCAGCAGGCAGTGGATCTTGAACCAGTTGGAGCGGCGGCCATAGCGCGAGCCGCCCTTGGACATGCCCACGTTGTAGCACTTGCGCAAGCGGCAGGCCTTGCATGTGGTGCGGTTCTTCTTGTCGATGATGCACTTGCCGTCGTTCTTGCACTCGCTGATGGTGCTGATGTTGTTGTAGGAGCGGCCGAAGAAGGACTGCGGAAGAGAGAGGGGACGAAAGGGGGGGAAAGTTAGTTAAGAGTGTTAAGCACAGTTGAGTGGGCGGACTGTGTGCGTGGGGGGTGGAGCGACAACTTACCTTGCAGCCCTCGCAGGTAAAGGCGCCAAAATGGAAGCCCGCCGCGGGCTCACCGCACACTTTGCACGTCTGATTCATCTGTAAGGCAAGAGAGAGAGAGAGATAAGGTTAAATCCATGGAGAACGTGTTGAAGAGGGAGGGGGATGCTGATATAGCTGAAGGCGCACTCAGAGTGAGAAGTTTATTGAGTTTTGCACTTTTTCTACTTTTTTATAAATAATAATCCATTTAGCGCTGTGTGTAAACTAACCAAGTTGAACACCATGTTTGGCAGCTCGCCAATTCGGATCGATTACAGTTTATAATTGCGTTTTTTGCAACTGAGTTTTTCTCTGCTATTTTCCGGCACTTTTCGTTACGTTTTCCGCGTTCTGCTCGTCTGCTGTGCTGCTGTGCGACTGATGCTCGAACCGGGCCCAGCGCAGGAATTTATAGGAAGTCGTTTGCAGCGCGAATTCCTTCATCTTTTTTACGATCAGCTGCGTGGGCAGGCAAAAAACTTAAGCTGCCGGGGATTATGCAACCCTATTTGTGCAGGTAGAAACTGTTTTTTCTTCGTTTTTACATGAAGTCATTACGCCTAAAAAATATGCGGAGAGAGTCCTAGACCTTGACGTTGTGTCATAAAAATATGCTGGCAATTTTTTTGCGACCAAAATAAAAATCATAAAATTTAAAAAAAGATGTTCGCCTGCACTGAACTCTCTGCGTCTCTGTCTGTCTGTGTGGCTGTTTGTTTTATTTTTATTTTTTTCGCGTGAAATAGTAAAAAATCAAAGTAGTGCAAACAGGGCTCATAAAATATGCCGTCGGCTCAGCCAAAAAAAAAACACAAAACGTGAATTGACTTTGGGCGTGGGCGCGTTTTTCCTCTCGATTTGATCTTGCGAACTTACCTTGGGTTCCGCTGGGTTTTTGCGTATAGAACTCTGTGTGTTTGTGCGCGTTTTTTATAGCTGATGACTTTTTAATTGCACGTGGCAACTGCTTAGGTTTAGATTGAACTGTTCACAACACTTTTTGGGTGCAGCACTGTGTGATCTGTGTGGATCAGTCTCTGTCTGTTTTGCGTTTGATTTTGGCTTGACACTCGCTGAACGAACTGTAACTGCTTGACTGCAACGGCTTAAGATACACGCAACGCGCTCTGTACTCACGATGTGTGTAACTCACACCTGGGCTACTAGCTGACGACTGATTTCTTGCTCAAACTCGTCGCTGGCAAGAAGCATTTCTGTGTGTCGCTCGGTTGGCCAACTCCCAGTGGCTATATACATAGCTGGCAGTACTCCAAGAACACACACTCGCACACACAACGAGTTTTGTAGTCTCTCTCTCTGATAAATCACAGTCTCCGCATCAGACTCGATCGTGCTCATGCATACGAAACCACCACCAACAACAGCCACAGCCAGAGTTCACTCAATTGTGCAGCGCTCTCACGATAACAGCTTACCTGAGTCGCTGTTAGCGCGCTGTTAGCCGCTCTGTTAGTAGTGAATGAATGAGGCGCGCAGCTCAGCTGTCGGCCGTCCCTCTCGCACGCGCTCGCTCGCTCTCCGTTGGGGCTCGCTCAATTTGCATTGCTCTGATATTATTCGTTATTCGGCTATTTATTAAAACTCGCACGTTAAGGGCAGCTAAGCTTTCTCGCACACTCGCACACAGTCATTGACTTCATTTTTAACAGTTGCTCATTTCATTTAGCATGGGCGGAGCCTTTCGCAGCTGAAGTTCGTTTATATGAGAGGCTTGGCTGCATGTACTCACACTCACACACACACGCACACACATACATATACATAAGTGGAGAAACAGTTAAGAGCGTTCAATATGGAGTAATTGAATTGCTTGAGCAGCTCTGCTGCGGCTGTGTGCTCAAATTTACGTTCGTCATAAATTGTCTCGAGTCTGCTAAAATTTCTAATTATTTTCTATATATTCTCCATATTATCTGCCGTTATTTACAGCCCACAATAACTCTTTTTGCCATTGCTACTACTGAAATTAACTCTTCATTATTATCAATTGACTTTTCCAGTTTTATTGCCGGTAGCGAAACAATCCTTTCTCGCACTCAACCCGACCCTTTCTCTCCTTGCTCTCTCACAAAGGATCAGTTAACTCTTTTTATGCACCTTTATTATATTTATTTACTCTGAGCCACTGGGCTACCTGGCGCGGATACGCACATTAACCCTTTTATGCCTACCCTTTGTTCCGCCAGCACCAGGACACAATAAATGTGTGAAGCCAAAATGGACTACGCGAGGAAGCGAGAGAAACTTTGGCACACGCACGAGGCACACAGACACGTACGTGTGTATGTGTATGCAGGCGAGCTTAAAGCTTGGCTTAGTAAGCAGCAATGTCAGCAGAAGGTCACTAATACACGCGCATACAAAGTAGTTTACTCAGGTCTTAGCAGCTCTTCCCTTTCCTGGAACTGTTTTTTCGGTAGTTACCCAACTCTGAACTCTTGGCATGATTACCTCGGCGGCCATAAAAAATTGCATTGCACGTTCCACGTAAATGTAACAAAGGCTTGCAAAATAAAAAGTCAAAATATAGAACCCAGAACCCAGGACACTTCTCAGATGTGCTCTGCGACCTTGCAGCTTCGTTTTTTTTTTCTAATCGATTCAATTTAACTGACTTTTGCCCGTTCGCGTTTTTTCGCCGTCATTTTTTGTCCCGCTCACACACAATAATAATAAAAATAAAAAAATAAGAAAATCTTTTCACCAATTTCGCGAATTTCCGCAGCAAATGGGTAATTTTCCCAAGTAATTAGTTAGCCCGAAAGGAAAGAGCGACAAAAAACTGCAAAATAAGGACAAACGGTGCGACATTGTGACTTTTAATCCGGTTTAATCCCCGGCTTAAGTTTTTTGCATGCACCACACTCACACACCCACACATAGGCATACAAAAAAGTAGCTGAAATAGCGGTGCGAGTTTTTGAGTTCCCGAACTCGCGATTCGTTGTTTGTCGAGTTGAACGCGCAGCGCAGCGCGGAGCGGCGCGGCGCGTCGCCGGGCTGGCTCATCATAATTATGATCCTAGGATAATCGGCAGCTTAGGTATGCTGATCCTGCGATTAGGTAACAGAATCGCGTGCTTAGGTAGCCGCAAGAATTGGCCTAAAAAAGAGCGGAGACAGCCAGCGAGCGACAGAGAGCCATAAAGCCAGCGGCACCATAAAAAGTCGAGCAGGTCGACTAACCCGAGCCACACTTTCCGCTTAAGTGGAAAAGGGATGACTGACTCCTTGCCCGAACTGCATATGGCTTACACTTTTTACAGCTCTTTTGCTTTGTTTTTCCCTCACTTTTTTTGCAGCAACTCGAAATTACCGTTAAGCATACGTTCTGGTAGCGTCCATAAAAAAGTCAATTGCCCTAGAGAGTTGCGTAAAAAATGCGTCTGGAATTCGCTGGAAATAAATCAAGGACACGCTCGCTCCCAGACCTCTGCGAGCGAATATGTAGAAGCTAAAAAAATGCTAAAAAAAAAAAAAACTGCGTTGACTTTTTGACTTTACGGTTACAAAAAAGTCAACTTTTTAATTGGCCATAAAAAACGTAAAAAAGCGAGTGAGAAAATGTCGGAAATGGCCAGCAGGCAGCTACTAGAGGCGACATTAGGCCTACACTCGTGGCACTAACTGAGATCGCGACGATCGCCGATCGACGATCGCATGTTACCTGAGCTCAGCGAAAAGTCAAAAAGTCAACCCGTTCGCATTTACATAGTTTGATTGCATCATTTGGCCAAATGGCCATATAACAACAGCACATATCAATCAACACACTTTGTATCTGTATCTACAGCTGTATCTGTCTCTGTATGTGTATCTGTATCTGTATCTGTAGCTATTTGCTGTAGCTCGCGCTGAGCTCGTGTGGCTCTCGTTGCGATTTGCATATTTTTGATTTAGCAGCTCGCTGAGTGATTGCTCAGTTACTTTGCTCTTGCAATACACTAACCGACTGAAGGGTAGCTTAGCTATGTTGGCGCTGAGAGAGAGAGAGACTATGAAGAGTGAAAAAGAAATTGTGGTAAAGTAGGGAAGGCCTTCAACTGCTGAACTTCAGCTGAAAAAGTATGTTCTGTATGTTCAAGAATCTCTCTCTATATCTATGTTTCTATATATGTTTATCTCTCCAAGACTTATTTATATATATAATATATTATAAGAAAAGATACAACTCCATTCTGAATCCTTTAATAGCCTTCACTTAACATTACTTCCTCTGCCTATCTCTATAAACTGCCCACTTAATTCAAGTCCTCAGCGGCAAGCGTATTGCGTCTTCTCCTGCTCCCTCTCAACTGTCATTTCTTGTTTCGAAAACTTTGTTTGTTTCAACGCTTTGTTTGTTATCTTGTGCTTTGTCAGCTTTGTTATTGTAATTATGTGTGAATGATTTGCATTTGGGGATGCGCTAACATCCATTTGATGTACCATTTTGGTCCACAAAGATAAGACCTGACGGCTTATAGACAAATTTACAATATATCATTTTTACTCAAAAGCAGCAGCTCTTAGCCTGGCCATTAGCAAACAAACGCTTAGACCTGGCTGTAATACGCCGTCGCAGCCAATGCATCATCGAATCTCGATTTGTTTTTTTTTTTTAGTCATTCGAACAATGTTAATTTATTCATTAATTGCAATGACTTATCAAGATTCATATAAATATTGTATATAGTCGCAGTCGTTATGGCTTAGACATTTGGGCCATAACATTTGTGGCACTTGCGTAAGGGCAACTGGCAAGGCAGTAGCTATATAAGTCGGAGGTGCCTGAGATAATGTGTTAACTAATGAACTTGCGCTATAAATGCAAAAGGTACAAAGTTGGCTGAGCTTAGAATGAATGCGGGCTGAGAAAGGTGAGATATGTGTGCATATATAGCTGTGTGAACTGCAAGTATAATGGATTGTATATTGGTATATATGGATATATATCAGATATCAAACTAGTTCTGACTCGAGCAGATCCTCTCATAATTCCAAATCTCTCTCTTCACACCTTTCTTGATCTACGCCCTTCTCTCTCTGCCCTGAACATTCCTTTCACGACACTCACAAAAGTTGATCGCCTCATAATATTCATCATTCGTTATTCATTTATTCATAATTCTATGCACACTTTTATCGCCTCACATATAAATTTATATAGACTTATGTTTGCATAGGTAATTAAAGATTAAATTACTAAAATGCCCATAAAATAATTTTTAATTGCCTTAAATATAAATGTCAATTAAGCTGCTCCTAAACTCCCCTCGATCTCTGCTAACTTTAGTCGCAGCTTAGCTCACACTCATTTTTGCACCTTTTTACAGCTCACCGCTGAAGTCATCCTGGCCGCAACTTCTGCGTAGATTGACAGACGAATTCAAAACATGCCCCGTAGAAAAGTCAATAAGACTTGTTTGGTCAATTTGGAAAGATATCAGAATTTGATAAGTTGCTGGTTGGGTTACGCAACTGACAAATGTCCTAGGTTTAATTGTGTTGGGCAATGTGTTCATTACGCAGATCGTTTTTATATAGAATAAACTGGTTTCCCCGGCCAGTGATATATGGCTTTCGTTTATTAGTGCTCTATAGAAAAGTAGAAAAAGCATTCGATTTGTAGGCAAACACATTATATCATCGCACTGTCATATCGTTCGTATTGTATTAGAATTATGAAATTATGCAAATGACAATTATGATTATTGATCGCAGCCTATGGAACAGAAGGGGTTGATCGCAGCACGTAATATTTTTGGCAAACATCGATTGGAGATGGAGACTGATAATCGCGCATGACAGCATAAATAATAATTACGATGCAATTATGACATTTGGTCTGTCTGGAAATATGTTTTTCGTTCAAGGAATTTGCATAAATTTGGCCGACCTTTAGCCCTTTGCTTGTTCAAGCAAATCTCTGGAACTGCAGATGGAGTTTCCGCTGGTTTAGCAGCGGACCGCCGTGGAGAGCGGGAAGCAAACTTCCCACGGATCAGATCATGGCTAGCTAACGATATCTTAATGTACCAAGTGCGATCAGTACCCACATGTTGAAGATTACGTGGAGTTAAATGCATTTCGACTGGGCAAAACCGACTAGCGGAAGTCGAGGCTGTGATCTGTTTTGTCGCATTGCTGAATTTCCAACTGCTCTCGCGGTTTTTCACACACTTTCTCTCTCTCTCTCTCTCTCTCTCTGTGCACTGATCTCAATTAAATCCGGCGAAGAACGACTCGCTGTGGCTGGGACTTGTTTGATTAGATCCTGGCTTTGGAATTTACAAAAGTTGCACAAGTCGCTCGGGCAGACTCAGGCCAAAACATGAGCTGCTGATCCCCGTCTAATGCTCGATAATCTATCTAAACCGCACGCAAGTTAAGCCAACGGGAAATAACGTAGTCAATGGACAGAGCGCTGGGAAAGGCCCTCAGTGAGCGCACATCTTGCGCTTTACTACTGAGTATGCAAATATCGTAGATCGTAATTGAAAGTGATCAAGAGCGCAGCTGAATATCGTATGGGAGATCGTAATAGCAAGTGATTCATGCGAGCGAATGCCAATCGCTGGAAATCCATTTGCGCTGTTCTTTTTCTAGATTTGATGTAGAGCGTAGGCAAATATCGTATGGGAGATCGTAGATCGTAGATCTATGTGACGAAATCCTAATTATAGCACAGAATCTTTGGAATTCCCTGTCAAAGGTAAAAAGTCTTGAGAAGATCGAAAGGCGTAAATGAATGCGATCAACAGCTTGATCCAAATACGATATAGAGAGCAGGCAAATATCGTATATCTTTCTGTAGATTCCATTTCTGTAGATCACTTTATAGAATTCTTCTGTAAATATCATATAAGAGACCGCAATTGGCAGCAGTTCGAGGAAATCCTGAGCATTCTGTGGTCGCCAAAGTCTAACTGAATTCGTGACTATTTCTCGGCTGCTCTTGACGCTCATAGTCTCATTTTATATATTATATACGAAAATTGGAAGACGATAATCGATCACGACTTAAATTGCCTAATGAAACTAAATTTCTTAGCAAATAACAGTCTATATATAATATACGTGTGGGCAAATGAGTTATTAATAAACTCTCACGAAATGCGCATCAGTGCGATATCCGGCTCGGCTTCGAGATAATTGTAATTCCTTAATAAAGCGATCAGGTGCACAGCAATTTGAATCGGCTTAGCTGCGTAGGTGGGCCACGCGCGCCGCTTATGAATTATGATGAATAAACTCGCATTCACTTATCAGCTTTCACGATCTTCTTCTATTGCAGCACTCCACTCGCTATATATAAACGCACTCATGTATATATAGCTATTAAAGCTGACCGGATGCGTGCCCGCCGCCCACCCAACCGATCTTAGGTGCCAATGCCCATGGGGCCCGATCGCTGTAAGGCAACAAGTGCATAACGCCAGTTGCCACGAATTACTCAGTTATGCAAAGCGCATTTGTGCAGCGAAGAACCATCAACTGCTGACGATCGCTGAGGCTACGCCTTGGCATTCAGAACGCGCTGCATTTCCTGCCCCAGTCGAGGGTCAAAAAACTCGCCCACAGAGGGCGGGGGCGGGGCAAGCGTGTAACTGTTTTAATGCCTAATTAATTGATTGCCCTCTTGGACGCATTTCGAATGCAGCTCGGGGGCTGCCAGCCAGGGCCATAAAGACGTCTGGCTGGCGCCGCTTGTTAGGATTTAGGGGTTTACTCAGTTGCCCAACGAACACTTTTTGGTCGACTGCAGTTGGCATTAGAATGCCAGACGCTTTGGTTCTGCCCGCAGCGCCATTCATGAGTTTCGTGCACTGTTTTGTTCCATTTCCAATTAGCTGCACGTTCGCCATGCTAATGATGGAGCCGAGAGAGATTTTTCACCATATCATGTCCTGGTACTGGTGCTGGTGCTGGTGCTGGTGCTCTCTTCCGCCAGCTTTTGGTGCGGCATTCGCAGCGGCTCTTTGACAAACTCACATGTCATTTGAGTTAATGTTCACACGGGACAATTTATATGCTAATTCGCAGTGGGCATCAAAGGCCGCCGATTGACTGACGTCCCACTGATGAAGGTGTTAGAAAAGTAATTACCTTGCATTTAAATGCTCAATTAGTGCGCAGCCTAAGCAGTCAAAGGCAACCACAACAGACGCACTCCAACAGCAACTCCGCCAAAGACCCGAGTCGGCCGGGTCGCAGCGCTTGAAGTGAGGATCGTTTGTTGTCTTGATTGGTGGAACCGCGCGCATGTCACAAACGAGCACAACGAACTTCAAACGAAACCACTTAAGCAACTCCCTCAATCCAAGCCAGAGAGATCTTCGCTTTGCATCCTTCTGACTGCCAAAAAACTTTCCTCTTTCACTGCCTTGGCATGCCTTACGCTCAGTCTAATCTCTGACTCGTCCATCTGCAAACATCGCTCTAGATATCTGAGTCTCAGCTTTCCCTTGCCAAATCTGCACTCCATTACTCAGCTCCGAGCTCAACTGGAGAGTTTCCTGAGTTATCTTTACTCTCTGAAGCATCAAGTGGCCAGCAGCTAGCACTTTGTGTGTTCAACTTTCCCTTGGCTCCTTTTTGGGTCGCTAATCTATAAATATACTAAGTGATCTCTGGCGGTGACTCTGTCACACGCTTTCCCAGGCCGGACAGGCACTGGCCCAGCCACGCCGAGCGTAAACTCCTAAATTATAATAAACGTGTAATCGTAATGTGTGCTTATGAACATAATCTCTGGGTGATTTGGCATGAATTAGCGATGCTAAATGTCACCAGGCCGAACGATATCAAAGCAGTTCAAAGCCAGAGACAGAGGCAGGGCTCGTCTCGGTGGTCGCTCCCCAACCGGTCCGGTCCGGTGCGGCCCGCACGCATCATAAAAATCGGAATCCGCAATTTCAATCCGGCCGAACGATTGATTCAAATGTGCATGCGAACGCATTTCCCAATGCCAGGCACATAAACTCCAAAGTGTACACAACAGTTGACTCCGGCAATGGGACTGGGAATGGCTTAAATGGAGGCACAGTTATGGACGACTTTCAGCTTGGCCGACAGCTCTTGCACTTGTTCTAGCAGTTTATATTCCTAAAATTTGCATTTTGTACAGCGCCTGATAAACTGGATGATCCTCCCCTCGCTCTCCTCTTGCTCGCACTCCCCGGAGCAGGGAAATGATTATATGATCGCGACGACATTTACGACACACTCTGTGGCTATTTATGCGGTGCATCGCGGTCGGGCAGCGTCTTCCACTTGGGTGGTATATCGAGCACCTTAAGCTGAGTGCTGAGGGAGAAGCAGAGGGAGGGAGGGGGATACTCATTAGCCGCAACTCATTCGGCTCTGCTTGGCCGGGGCTATAAATATTTTGATTTGTGGTGCTGCAGTTTTCAACTGGAGTACTCTCAGCGGTTCCCATTTGACGATTTAATGGGCCATCAAAGCGCTGCTCTCCCAGCCAGCCAGCTCTGCCCAGTTGAACTCCAATTGAACTCTGACTGCAGCTGGGCAAGTGTTTAATGGTCAGCCGGGGCTAAACGGAATGCAAATCTTGTGAAAGCGATCGCAGCAAATTGAAAATCATATTTGTCTTGCCCTCCCCTGCTTTCCCATGCAGATATCGGCCTCCCCCTCCCCCCCTCTAACGGCATTACAATCAAAATGTGGAACAAGTTCAATCGCAACGCCCTTAGGGCGTTCGAGGCCAAGCCAAAAAAGCAAGCCAACTCTCAGGCCTTCGCTGACTATCATCAAAAGGCAGGCAGCATCGATCTATGCAACTGGCAACTGGCAACTGGGCAGCGATGGCAACCGCACCCGCACCACAATCCAGCACCACTCGTGATCATTGTTTGATGTGGCCTGTGAGTGGGTGTGTGTGAGTGTATCTGAGACGCAATGGCACAGCAGGATTTGGTTTGGTTAGACAGTGAAGAGCGCTGCCAGACATGCGAGTCTGAGCTGAGGGAAATGCTATCCTTGCAGTAGGAGCTCAGTCCCCTCCGAAACTCCCTTTGCCGGACTCGGACTTGGGCTCGCCAGCTGTAGATCGGCAATTAATGATCTGGAAATGGCATGTCAAAGCGCTTTATCTGTGAACTGCTGTCATATGGCACCGCATTGCTCTAATCCGTGACCGCTTTGCACTGCGATCGTGCGGTGGAAATTCCAAGGTTTGTCAGCTCGTTGGCCTTTGGTCACCTGAGCTTAATTTGAGGCTGCAGCTCCACTTGGCTGGGTTCGTTTTGCGGCATTGATAGCAACGGCTCGATAACTTTTTCTCACACACACGAAGCTGGAAAAGTGGAAAATGGAAAGTCAGGCGATCGCAAAGATCGCGCCGATCAAATATGTTATAGAAAATTGAGCAGATACCGCAAAACACAATGCCACAAAGATGTAGAGACAGAGAGAAGGAGAGAAAGAGAGAAAGAGAGTGAGGGGAGAAACATTTGCTCACTTTGATTTGTTTATTTGGCTGCCACACGAATCTCAAGCTCCCTGGCAGCAGCAGCAGCAGCAGCAGCAGCATGCAGAAGTTGGCTTCAGCTACGGCCACAGCTTCTCCTGACCTTTCACTGCGCCGATTTGCCGGAAGCGCTCACCCAAAATATATCACCAAGCGAATATCTACAAAAATGTTGATTGGAGCAGCCGCACAACAATGAGAGGGCACAGCCTGAAACGAGCTGGACCCCAAGCTGGAGCTGGAGCTGGAGCTGGAGCTGGCCAAGTCTTGTCGAAAATAGTAAACAATATCTGTAAAAATAAAAACGCCCAACGCCGCTGCAGTTGCCAATGCCAAATGCCCATTGTTGTCTTGCAAATGTAATGCGGCCGCAGGCGCTGAGCCAACCAAACCGAGCCACAGCCGAGTTCGGTCTGGTAGGCAGCCAGACGGAGAGTGGCCAGCCCCATGCAGCCAGCCGAAGGGTCAGCATTGTGAACTAGTTCAAATCATTTGAAAAAAATCACACACATCGGCCTAACGAATGGGACGCACCCATTCCGCCAAGGCAGGATACTCTCTGAATGATGGCAGTTGGGCAGACCTTAGCCAAGTCTAGCATATATAGAGAGAGCTCTGCAAATGAATATACAAAGAGTCAGTCAGCTGCCCACTTGTCTAGCTGAGCGAACGTCCTGCAGTGGCTATCGCTCCATCGATGAGCTGCGATACGATCAAAGGCATTCTCTGGGACTGCTAGACACAAGTGGCTGTCACACAAGCCTGGGCCTGGACCTGGGCCATTTAGTGCTATAAATTACTCTATTCGAGCGTAAGCCAAAGCTATCAACGCAGAGCAATCAGAGGCAAACAACTGGGGAGCATTCGCAGACATGCGAGCATCTAGCTCAGAGATGGGCTGGAGCTGGGGCTGCACGGGGCCGGGGGGGCAGGGCGAACGTGCAGTCCTTACAAATTATGTTTAATTAAAATTTCTGTATTAAATATGACACAATGCTCCGAATTCCGGCGCGAAATGTCTACCCAATGGCCCCAAGGTCCCAACGTTCCAGCTGTAATTATTATAGCACCCCAAAAAACCCCGCCGAGGCCCAAGGAGCGAACTGTTTCTGTTCGATCTCAGGGCTGTCCTTGCCCGCGGGCCAAGCGCATCATTTATGATTTTGTTTTATTTATAAAATGCCCATCATTTTAGCCCGTAGGCATCCTCCTCAATCGCCTCCCCCCCCAATCTTCAGCTGCTGCTGCTGCTGCGACGATCTTGTCGATGATGATATTTACAATTTTTTGCGTACATTTGTCGCATAGTTCGGTGCTGGGCCGCGATCTGTGGCCATTCGCGCCAAGCGCAAACATTGTGTCCATATCTGGTGTTATGACAAATGCTGTATGTAATTATTGTATATATTTTCTGTAGCATTGATCCCACAGAAGGACTCTCCGAGCCTTAGTGCCTGTCCGGCCAGCGGCCTGGGGGCAAAAAGATATCAGAAATGTCGCATATTAATAACGCCCCGGATGGGGACATTTCGTGTGCTGCGTTTTGTGCCTTAATTAACCCTTTTTAAATTGGGCATAATTAGGGAAGACAATGCACTGAAAGAAATTAGAGAGGCAGAAATATGAGTATAGGAAATTATTGAAGAAAATCTAAGAAATTGAGTCTGAAAACTATAATGAAATGGAACAAATAAATCTTATAGAATATTTTTAAATATTTTGTTTTTATTTGTTTATTTTTCATATTTAATATAGTTTATATTTTTTTAATGTTTTATTTTTATTTATTTTTAATTATTATTTATTTTTATATGTAATATAATTTATATTTTTAATATATTTTATTTTTATTTTTTCATTTATTTTTATTATTTATATAATTTTTTTTTCATTTCATTTTCAGCAAATACATCGTTCACTTCTCTTCCTTTCTCCCTCCCTCTCTCTTCCCTTGCATTTCGCTCAGTGTATTCCGCAATCGTCATCTCATCATTATATCATTCACATTCGTTAATATTTTTGAAATTTTTTCGCGTAATTTGTTGATATCAATTTACACAGAGCCCAAGCGCTGGCCTGGCTCTGGCTCTGGCTCTGGCTGTGGCTCTGACTCTGGCCCGGCTCTGGGATATAATTATATCATTTCGATTGATCATGCGCCGTGAGTCTCATATGAGATATGAGCTCGCGTTTCTCTCTCCTCTTTTCTCAGGTATGATTGGAATACCAGACGGAGTCGACATTAAAGCGCTGCAGCTCCAAACTTCTAGCAGTGTACGAGCTGCAATTGTGCTGGACTCCAGTTAGAAGAGGGAGTCCGGAGCGCGACTCGGAGTTCCAGTAGAGCACAGCGGGTGTGCTATATAATTGAAGGACAGCTCTGAAGTTCAGACAGGTGCAGGGAGCACCTTCAGCACTGTGGCTGGCTGGCTGGCTGCTGCCACTTGACGATGATGAATGCGAATGTTTGTGAGCTGCGATCGAGGTTTGGACATAAATGGTTTGATTTGTTGGCAGCTCGCTGCTGTTGCTGTTGCTGTTGCTGCTACAGTGTCCAGCTCGATATTTAAAGCAACTTTCACACTACCAACAACAACAACAACAACAAATAGCAACAGCAATGAGAACAACACTCAATTTGATGTTGGGCGACAAGCCCTAAAAGGCCAAAACACGCGCACAGCCCAACGCAGAGCCGTCAAGAGCCGAGCCCAAACGGAACTCAAACAGCACTGATCGGCTCTCTAAGTATATATACTTTAGTATTTATTTGCGCTGCACAAATTTGGACACACGCTGCATACCAAAAAATGTGCACGTAAAAGGATACTTTTTTGGTCCAAGTCCGCCTGCAGCCCCGCCGCCGCTGGGAGCACTGCAAACGCCAATAATTTATAAAGCGGACAATAAAATGTTATCAAAAAATACAACAAGAGGCGCACGCGGACAGCCTGAACTAAATGCCGCACGCCTGCGCAATGCTCAACAAGTTGTTCCCGCGAGAGAGGGAGAGGCGGGGCTGGGAGCTGCAGACGGCGACGAAGCCCTATGCCGCGACTCGTATGTTGATGATATATGAAATCATATAACAGCAATCGGCAGGCACAGCAACAACACACACTCGGGCGCTGCAGATGTGTGTAGTTTATTAAATGACAAACACTTGAAGGCTCGCTGGCTCGCTGGGCCATCTCTGGGCTTGCTTTATTTATGACACTTCAACAAGTTGCTTAGAGAATTTGCCACAGCTTTATTTATGGGCTGCGCTGCGAATTTCATTAAACGAATTGAGAATAAGGGCAGCTAGACAAAGCTGAGTTTCGAGTGCCAATGGCAGTACTAAATCTTATTCCGCTGATAAGAATCAGGCGAAGCCTCTTTGCCATGCAGAGCAAAAGCCCAGAGTACAGTTAATAAATATAAAACTGTAGAAAGAATAAATACTGTTAAGCTAAGATTTATTTACGTCAGTCCGCGATAAGTGTCAGTCCCAAATTCATTTAAATATCATGTCTAAATATAAAATCAATACAATGGCAATCGACACTCGTCTGGGTTGTAAAGAAATCGATCATCAAATGTGCACGACACGTTTCGGAATTAAATCATTTTAGTTGAGCATTCAGCGGGCAGATGCGATCGCCGTGGGCTTCCATAAAACTCTATGGCGATCGCGACATTTAAATGATTTTTATAACACATCCGAGAATTTGGCTCTTGCCTTTGTTTTTGTTTTTTTCACAATTTTTTTTCGGTTTTACGGCGTGGCAAAATTTTAATGACATTGCCCATTGTATGGGGAATATGCAAAAGATTTTAATGGATTTCAACTTGATTTTTTATTAAATAATATAAATGAGGCCGTAAAATATAAAGTAGTTTGCCGTTGTTGTTGCTGCTGCTGCCCAAAAGCGTGTTAAAATTGGACTAATGGCCTTTAATTTAGGCAGCTGAGGCAGCTGAGCCGTTGGAGTTTTCATTGGTCAAAGAAAAGCTCAATGAAATCGAGTTGCACCCACAGTCGGGGGCTTGTTGGATATATAATTGAATAATTGTGCGGCTGCTGTTAAACTTTCTCCATTCAAAATTAAATCACTTTGAGATCAAGATCGCTCAGTAGGCTGTCCCCTTAGCGGCGCCTTAAACAAACAGCAATCCCGAACGGGCCCGACACATTTGCGTGCCAATGGCGTAATTTACCACTTAACATATCAATTGTGCGGCTATTAATCAAACGAGCCAGCAGCCGAGATTCGTGGCGAGCCGCGCTGCTGTCCAGCTGGCTGGCTCTGCTTTGATTTGTACGCATCGCTTGTCAAACAAGTGAAACAATAGGCGTGGGGCGGGCCAAAGGGAATAAATATATTCAACCAAAACTGTTCAAATAAAAATAAACTTTTTAGAGAAACAGAAAGCAACAAAAAACAAAGCCTCGAGGCATAATAACATTTTTCATTATATCGCAAATGTCCATCAAATCATATTAAGAGCATAAAAAGTAGAATTTTTTAACACCTCTTTGTACTGCCATCCCCACTCGAGTCACTCTACTCTAAGCGGCGCTCGGCCACAGTAGTCCCCCCGGCTCATTGGCAGTTAGAGATCCACATCGACATCGAGCTGTCCGATGTGGCCAGTTGATAAATCCTGCTTCTTTGGCATTCCTCAGTCCTCAATCCTTCATCTCAAACTCAATCTCGATCTCCAGCTCGAACGCAAACTATTTCATTCAGCTTGTCAAAAGACGGCGTCTAATTGCTTTTGTCTGCTCCATTAAGGTGCGCGCAACATCATTTGTAACGCACTCCAACGGCAACAGCCCAAAGTATAACAACTCAATAAGCGAGACGAACGATTTCAATACCTCGACCACTTCAAAACACTTAAGCGCCGAAGTATATCTTAGATCTTACGCTCAGCTGACCCCACTTGACTTCCAACTTGGCTCAGAAAACCAACTCATTGAGCCCTAAGCAGTACTTCTGTAAGAATACGTAGAACTTGCTGAGAAGTAAAAAAAAAAAAGAAACGATATTGAGTAGCATTCGAAGCCTATTGAAACAGAATATAAAAACAATCCATATTAAATTGTCTTTGAAATAAATTTCATATGAATAAAACCGAACTGCCTAAAAGTAGGCAACAAAAAGATGCAAGCGTCAAAACGGCCTCAATTGAGGTTGTGGTGCAGCGAATTGAGGAAAAGTCCGAAATTTCTGAAATGTATTTAGAGGACTTTCTTTGCTTTTATTTTAATTTTATAATTTAAGAAAGTCAATCAATAAAAAAAAATTTACTTATTTAATAAAAAATATAATAAAATTATTTATTTTATTTATTTATTTATTCACTTTATTTGCTGAAAATGCAATTTACTCCACAGCATCATTAAAATTGAAGAGAATTTAACATTGAAAATTCGAAATGCAAATTCATGCTATAAATAAAAATTACTAATCTATAAGATAAAAAAGTTTAAAAGCGTTCAGCCAATGATTGCATTAGGCTTCTACAATATATTTGCAAGCAAAACAAATTAAAATCTCATTACAAGTTTTTGTATAAAAGGCGAAATTCGCTTTGAATTTCGCGAAACAAATCATGAATAAACAACTTTGGCTCTTGCAGCTGGCGATGGTCGCTCTGCTGGCTACCTACAGGTTAAGGTAAGACTCTGCTTTCTTTCTCTACTAAAACTAATGAATAGCTGTTCCAGAATCGCCTTTTAAAGTCCAAGTAAAGAATTTTACCTGTTGGACCACGGTGCCGTCGCTCTTTTCCGTTCTGAACTGTCAAGAAAGGATAACTCGAAATTCAGCCTGTTGCACGTAAAATTCGACGGCTGCAAGTACTTGACCTCAGCAATTTTCCCAAAAGGTGTCCAGTGCACGCCGTAAGTATTGGGCGATTGTTAAACTTTCCTATTAATATATATTAATATATTTCTAGAACAAAGCCTTCGAGCTACACAACTACACCATCAAGATGGAAGGAATGCCCATGGCCTTGCCCGCCTTGACATACCAGCTCAAAATCCAAATTTTTCGTCTCAAAGAACCAATTACCCATCTTCACATTGGCTATTTTAGATATTGGATGTTGACTGACGACTGCCCTTCTTTTCAGCTCGACTAGATATTGACATTATTTTCTAATTGCCAAACGAGATCAAAATACAAATTCATATTATAAATAAATAAATAAAAGATAAATTATAAATAAAAACATTTAAAATTCAAAAATGCGTAACAAATTAAGCCATGCAAAAGTCATTAAAAGTTTATTACAAAATCTGGTATAAAACGCGACGTTCGCATTGAATTCGTCTGAAAATCATGAAAAAGCAAACCTGGCTCTGGCAGTTGGTGTTAGCCGCTCTGCTTTCCAGCAGCCTGGCTAAGGTAAGACTCCTCTCTCTTCACCTACTAAAACTAAACAGTTTCTGTTTCAGAAACGTCCTTTCACAGTGCAAATAAAGAACTTGACCTGTGTGTCGCGGCTGCCCGCGTTGATTCCCAGTTTCAGCTGCAGCAGCAGCAAGAGACGCGGCGAGGCCAGCATGGATCTGAGCTTCACGTTTGGTCAGACACTCGAGCAGTTTAGTGGCTTGGTTGACTTTGACATTATCAAAAAGGATAACTCGAAGTTCAGCATTCTGCACTCCCGGCTCGAGGGCTGCGAGTACTTGAACTCCACGTGCAAGCGCAAGTTTCAGGGCGTCGTCTTTGAAAGAATTCTCAAAAACAGCAACTTTCCCAAAGGCTGTCCACTTCTGGCCGTAAGTAAAGTCCAATCTAATCTAATGTAATCTATTGTTAATATTACTCTAATCTATTTCCAGAACAAAGTCTACGAAATACGCAACTTTACGATTACATTGGACAGAATTCCCATGGTGCTGCCCACTCTGACCTACCAGGTCAAAGTGAAGCTATTTCGACTCAAACAAGTCTTTGCCGACATTTACCTTGAGGCCTCCGCCATGTATTGAAATGAGAGTTTGCTCGAATATTGGTATATAAATATATATATATATATATATATATATATATATGTATATATATATTCCCTTAGTCTTGTCGATGTGGCCCACTATAAAAGTTGACTCTGACAGTTCTCCATGGCTGACGATCATTATATCAAGTGATTGCTTCGATACGCATCTATTAATGCTTAAAAGCTAAAACATTCCAGTCCAGAATTTACGTCAAATCACTAATGGCATTTGCTCTAGATATCAATTGCCAATTGCAGACTACAATGAAGTCCAAGTTCGTTTTATAAATAAATGTTACTTATTTTTAGAAAAACAAACTAAAGTTGAAAGCGCGCAGCAGACAAACGCATTAAAAGTTCATTAATAATTTGGCTATAAAATGCGAAGTTCGATTGGACTTTTCAAAGCGCGCGATGAATACCCGAAAGTGGATATTGCAGCTGGTGATAGCCGCTCTGCTGGCTAGCAGAGCATATGCTTTGCAGGTGAGAGACCTCCATCCTGCACTAGTAGAGGAGTAATTACTTTCTTTTCAGAAGGGTCGCTTTACAAAGGTAAAGAACTTTACCTGTTGGACCTTGGCGCCTTCGATGTTTCCCGATTTAAGCTGCAGTAGCAGTATAAAAGGCGGCGAAGGTACGCTGAATGTACGCTTCAGTTTGAGCCAACCTGTTCATTTCTTTACACTGTTGGTGGACTTCCACGTTGTCAAAAAGGATAACTCCAAGCTGAACATACAGCACACCAAAATGGATGGCTGCCAGTTCTTGATCATGGTGCAGACGAAGAAGTTTCAACTCGGCAGAACCAGCAATTTGCCCAAAGGATGTCCGCTTCAAGCCGAAAGTAGAGTGCGCAATTAATGTCAAATTAATAATAGGAAAATCTATTCATAGAACAAGCTCTACGAAGTACGCAACTATTCCCTTACACTGAACCAAATGCAATTGGCTTTCCCTGCTCTGACCTACCAAATCAGAATGAAGATAATGCAACGCAAAGAAGTCAGAGTCGATATTTTCCTGGAGGCTGCTGCCATGCACTGATACACATATATATTTGCTAAGCTATAAATACATATGCATATATTCTAATATCTGTGGTGCAGGCCAACGAGCTCAACTGCTCGGTTATATATATACCCATAACTATGTTCTTATTCCCTTTTATCTGGCTAAATATAAAAGTTCGTTTGACTCTGACATCTTTTAATGTTTCATATGCTCCTATCTCTCCCTACTATAAAGCTAGCTCATTCCAGTCCCGATCAAATATATATGTGACTAATATAGATAAATCAGAATTTGAGCATGACAGTGGACTGCTTCATTATCACAATCGATATCCATCCAGCAAAACAAAGTCATATTATAAATAAATAATGATAAGACTCAAAAACGTGCATCAAATCAAGCCAATATTTTCAGACAAAACAAATTAAAAGTTCATTAAAAATTTGGGTATAAAATGGGAAGTTCGCTTAGACTTTTCAGAAAGCGCGATGAATACCCGAAACTGGATATTGCAGCTGGTGATAGCCGCTCTGCTGGCTGGCAGCCAGGCTAAGGTAGGAGCCCTTTAACTCCTCTGCTAAAACTAATTCATTTCTGTTTCAGAAACGTGCGTTTTCAATCCAAGTAAGGAATTTCAGCTGTTCGGCTTTGTCGCGTACGGTGTTTGCCGATTTAAGCTGCAGCAGCATTAAGAAGCGCGGCGAGGCTAAGTTGAGTGCACGCTTCCGTCTGAGCCAAGTAGTTGACCAGATGACTCTGGTAGCGGACTTTGATATTATCAGAAAGGACGAGTCCAAGGTGAACATACACCGTAACAAACTCAATGGCTGCCATTACTTGAGCTCGGCGGGTAAGCAGAAGTTTGAAGGCAGCATCTTTGAGACAGTTCGCAAAGTGAGCAATCTGCCCAAGGGATGTCCAATTCCACCAGTGAGTAGTGTGTAATAATTCAATCTATAATTATTATATATATATATATATATATATATATATATATATATATATATATATATATATATATATATATATATATATATATATATATATATATATATATATATATATATATAATTTAAATCTATTTATAGAACAAAGTCTACGAGATACGCAACTATACGATTACACTGGAAAATATTCCCATGGCTTTGCCTGCTTTGACGTACCAAGTCAAACTCAAATTGTTTCGACACAACAAATTAGCTGGCGACCTGCTCCTTGAGGCTTCTGCCATGTATTGAGCTGAGCGCATGTATTGAAATATATATTTACACATATATATATATGGTGAACTATACACATTGGCATTGATTCATTAACGGGCTCAGCTGAAAAACTCCTCATTCCTTACAGTGCATATGGCATTTAGAATTTCTTTTTGAATGCGCGCCTTTAAGGCTGTGGTGCAGCGAATTAGTGCAACATAACATCTGTTAGGCAAAACTGTAACCGTTTAAAGGACTGAATGTGAAACGGTTATCGCGTGTCTTAGCTGTTAGCTCTGTTGCATGAACAATTTAACGAACTCAACCTTTTGAAAAGCTAGTGAAGCATTAGGCGAGTCGTGCTGTTAATAAACTCATTCAACTAATTAAGTCGTACCTATTAAATATGAATTTAACACTTCAGTTGTGTTTTTGATGGTTTTATAATTTGGCATTATGCGAATGATTCTATTACAATTTATGTATATAAAAACGGCTTAAACCACATTTCTTTGATTGAAGTATAGAATTGGGCATCATGGAGTTTCGACATTGGGTCGCTTTTGTGACTGTGTTGAGCTTAGCTCTAGCCAAGGTGAGCAACTCCTCCTATAGTACATCAATTTCTTTCATATCTATATAATTCTATAGCGCAACTTTATCGTTGATCTTCACAACTTCACTTGCCTAAGAGTTGACCCCTCTTACACCACGGAATTGGTGTGTGTTGTTCATAAGAACCGCCCCATTCCCGTCATATATGTGCGCTTCATGCTGCGCAAGACAGAGAAGCACTTCAATATCCACTTTTATCTGGACATTATGAAATCAGACAACACCGTGGTCAAAATGGGCAATAGCAGACTCGATGGCTGCAAATACCTCAGCTCGATGTATGGCAACATTATTTATGGGAAGTTCCTCAAGCGGATTCAACAGGTTAGCAATTTGCCTAGAAAGTGCCCAATAACAGGCGTAAGTACCCGAATTCTTCTTTCTCAGTTTTCACTCTAATTCGAATTCTTGCAACAACAACAGCGCCACCTCTATGAAATTCGCAACTATACGGTCTTAACGGACGAGTATCCACCGGCTGTGCCCGAGTTCACCTTTCGCCTTACACTCCAAATTATGCGAAAAGATCATGTTGTTGCAGAAATCTACTTTATTGCCAGCACAGTCTATTGAAATGACCTGAAATTTTATTTCAATAACTCTGCAATAAATAACTGCTGCGGCGAATGAAGCTGCACTCAAAACTGACAGCTTTTGTAATGCTGTACTCAAATTGGTAAATAGTTTCATGACAATCAGCTTGACATCATAGCAAAGGGATATTTGCCTTAAACGACCGAATGTTAACCGGTAACCGATAAGCGGTAACCGGTAAGCGGTAACCGGTAAGCGGTAACTGGTAAGCGGTAACCGGTAAGCGGTAACCGGTGACCGATAAGAAGTAACTGATAAGCGGTAACAGCTTAAAAGAATAATTTAACGTATTTAACTTTGAATGTTAACATTTGACGATTTTTCTGAATTTCTGCAAAGCCTAATGATGCATTAAGCATGAATGAATTGCTCTCTATATTAGATATACAATATATATTCGATTAAATAATAATTAAGCTAATTATAATGACTTTATTTACGTCTATAAAAGCAGCTGCGACGCTGTGTTTATATCTAGTGATTTTCCGACATTATGGATCATCGCGCTTGGATGTTCCCGCTCGCATGTATAGCTGTATTGAGCTTAGCTCAGGCTAAGGTGCGCTGAACATATTTATTAACCAAATTTAAATTTTTACATAATTTCGCAGCGAAACTTTATGGTGGATCTTCTGACCTTCTCTTGTGTCGTAAGAGACCCAACTTATGGCACGGAATTGACCTGTATTATACAAAAAAAACATCCAAATCCCGTCGTATCGTCGCGGTTCGTTTTCATCAAAGTGAAGAAGAGCTTCGACATTAAGATTTCAGTAGACATCGTTAGAGCGGATAAAACCAAAGTAAAAATTGCGAATAGCCAACTGAATGGCTGCAAGTTTCTCGGTTCCTTCTATGGCAACAATATCTACGGAAAGTTCTTCAAGCGGATTCAACAAGTGAGCAATTTGCCCAAAAAATGCCCTTTTCTGACAGTGAGTACCCAATCGAGTGGATTCCAGTTGCAAATGTAATGTTCGAAATTGTTTCAATAGCACCATCCCTACGAAGTCCGCAACTACACAATCCTTGCGGACGAATTCCTATCGGTTATGCCTAAAGCCACATATAATCTTACGCTTAGCATGATGGTAGGCGATGATCTTGTATCCAATGTTTATTTTATTGCCAACTTTGGCAATTAATCCAAGTCAAATAAGTGAATATTAGAGTAGTTACTGTTTAACAGCAGTAGAATCAGCTTGTATAACATTTTAAATTCTATATAAACAAACAACGAATAATTTACTCTTCGCATCGCCAGCATATCTGATAACATAGAGGTTGGGGTGCGCCGAATTGTTAACGCATTTATAACAGTGCTGTAAAAGAACCGAATGTTAACCCGTAACCGGTAAGCGGTAACCGGTAAGCGGTAACCGGTAAGCGGTAACCGGTAAGCGGTAACTGGTAAGCGGTAACCGGTAAGCGGTAACCGTTGACCGATAAGAAGTAACTGATAAGCGGTAACAGCTTAACAGAATAATTTAACGTATTTAACTTTGAATGTTAACATTTGACGATTTTTCTGAATTTCTGCAAAGCCTAACGATCCATTAAGCATGAATGAATTGCTTCCTTTATTAGATATACATTATATATTCGATTAAATAATAATTAAGCTAAATATAATGACTTTATTTACGTCTATAAAAGCACCTGCGACGCTGTGCTTATATCTAGTGAGATTTGGTCATTATGTATCATCGCGCTTGGCTGCTACCGCTCGCATGTATAGCTGTATTGAGCTTGACTCAGGCTAAGGTGCTCTGAACATATTTATTAAATCAAATTTAAATTTTAACATAATTTCGCAGCGAAACTTTATGGTGGATCTTCTGACCTTCTCTTGTGTCGTAAGAGACCCAACTTATGGCACGGAATTGACCTGTATTATACAAAAAAAACATCCAAATCCCGTCGTATCGTCGCGGTTCGTTTTCATCAAAGTGAAGAAGAGCTTCGACATTAAGATTTCAGTAGACATAGTTAGAGCGGATAAAACCAAAGTAAAAATTGCGAATAGCCAACTGAATGGCTGCAAGTTTCTCGGTTCCTTCTATGGCAACAATATCTACGGAAAGTTCTTCAAGCGAATTCAACAAGTGAGCAATTTGCCCAAAAAATGCCCACTTATCACAGTGAGTAAACAATCGAGCGGTTTTTCGTTTCCATTGTAATGTTTGAAACTGTTTCGATAGCACCATCCCTACGAAATACGCAACTACACAATCCTTGCGGACGATTTCCTATCGGTTATGCCTAAAGCCACATATAACCTTACGCTTAGCGTGATAATAGGCAATACTCTTGTATCCAATATCTATTTGATTGCCAACTTAGGCAATTAGCGCAGCTTCCGTTTTAATCAATGTCAAATAAGATAGAATTTCAATTTATTTAATTCTGCTGCCTAGAAGTATGCAATAAAAATATCTGCGCTGCATGAACGTTGCGGTTTAGGCACGGCGAAATCAGTGCACAGTGCTGTAAAGCGCAAATTCGAGTCTCAACAGTCAAACGGGTAACATAACAGTCTGCGTTGGTAGCTGTTAAGAGCGGGAAATTCAAATCGACAACAGCTTAAGCAGCGATGACTTTAAGACTTGGCTTTTAGCCAACCACCAAAGAGCGCCCACGAAGTAAAACAACACATCATTTTGTTGGCCATTTATGTATGTATATATATATATATATATTTCGATGCTTTTCCATAATCGGATTATTCTTGAAAGCAACAACACTCGTAAAATGCTTTAAATTTATTGTTTAGGTATTTGTGTATTTGTTTTTTGTTTTTGTATTTTGTTATTTTTGCGTCTTTAGTTTAGGAATAGAAATTTGCAATGTATAATACATTATGTACGCGCACAAATTGTTTTGTTAAAAACAATAAAGTAACAAATGCCTTAGGGATTACATACAATAGCCACATGCCACATGCATGCCCGTGTATATATATATATATATTTTAGTATATTTATTATGTTGTATATGTATGTGTATATGCTGCTTATTATCGTACTGTATTTATATTAGCCACATGTCATAGAGTTAAGCATTAGTATCTGTACACGAATTGTATTTGCGAGAGAAAGAGGGACGTTTATATGGCATGCGAACTGTCGCCATTCTCCAAAATGATGCTGCGCACATGAAAATGGAGCAATAATAGTTATTGTTTAATAATCGTATTAACTGTTCATTTAGGCTCTGCAATCATTTCACCCACAGTCGCTTCCTCAGCGATTTTCGCTTTCTGCGCAGCTTTTTGTATGTGAATTTGCTCGGTGAGATTTTATAGTCTTCATCGAATTCCTGTTCGATTTTAATTAGATTTTGCAAGTTTAATTGGCAGTCCTGGGCATAATTAACAATTGAATAAATAATTGAATATTAATGGAAATTCGTATAAACAATTTATATAAATATATGGAGTTGGGCTTACCTCCAGATTCTTGAAATGCCAATGGGAGTCGCTCGGCGAGCCGCCGTCGCTGGACAATTGGCTGAGACAGGTGCGCATTGTGGGCCAGCACTGGCAGCGCTTGTTGGTTATCTCGCAGCCCGGCTCCAGCACAATCGTCTCCTCGTGCGTGCAGTTGCTGAGCTGATTAAAGGTGAGCGCCGTCAGGTGTTGCAAGTCTGTCGCACAAAACAAATTATTGAGCACGTCAAGAGCCAACGCTTAATATATGTTATATGCACGATAAAGTATAAATGCTGAAATTCACGTTATTTCATCGGCATTTTAACGTTAAATCTGATTATTATACATATATCATTTTTAATTTATGCCTTCTGCCAGCCCTCCTCCCTC